>JAHLJT010005864.1:0-45727 GCA_031308135.1 Acheta domesticus
ATGGCAGACTGAAAAAATATGTAGTTTCATTTGAAAAAACAAAGTTGCCTCAAATATCTCGTAAACTACAAGTGATAAAATGGAAATGAATACATATATCAATTAGCCCCATTCCCTCATGCACTTCTGTGAAAATTGCATTGCAATATCTTCATCCATTCAAAAGTTACAAGAGGTGCTAAAGTTACGTGACTCACCCTGTATAATTAGTGTGTGTCTGCGATTTCAAAATAACTGCCTTCTTATAATAGCTTACTGAGATGAAATAAAAACCAATTCAACAGTTTTTACATTATTTTTGTGTCTGTCTGTCTAAGATTACCTCTCAAACTGCTGAACCGATTTAAATGTGATTTTCACTGAGAGTGTTTTGCTGGCCATAACTTTTTTCAAATTATTATTTTCTCTTGTGTAAAGAAGGTCTTGTTTATTTGTTTATCAAATCTACTGTTTTTGTTTTCAATCTTAATGAGATTCAGTCCATGAGACATTCAAAATACGAGAAAAGTAATTGTCTACACAAAATGGTATAAAATTATTGCTATTCCCCCTTTTCTATGCTCTAAAGAACAATTTAACTGCACACACTTCCTCTTTTTCATGAATATTTCGAAAAGTGTCAATACACTAACCAAAGTTAATTCAAACTGTCTTAACGCCAATAAAATTTTCTACAAAACTAATTTTGGTTCATTTCTATGCCACTTTAGGCTTTGACATTGTTGGTGGGACATCTTTTTTCAGCTGCCCATAGTAATGCGGGTGATAGCTAGCTACAATAAGTGTAGCCAACAGGGCAGTATGGGGCAGATGACACAGTACAAAGAGAGGTAGGGGAGGTTGGAGCAAAGTACAAGGTCAGGTGTAGCAGGTTGGAACAAGATGGGGCAAGGTACTCAGTACACACAAGGTCAGATGGGGCAGGTTGGAGCAAGACGAGTGAGAGGATGCAATTCAAAGTCAGATGGGGCAGGTTGGAGTAGGCAGGTGGACTGGGACAGGATGTGGAAGGTTAGGGAGAAGGCAGAGTAGGGTTAATAAAGAGAATTAATCGTGTGTTTCAAACGGCACATCTTACAGTACATTCAATAAAAACCTGAACAAGATGTAAGATGTGCCATTTGAAACACACGATTAATTTTCTTTTGGAATTCCATCAAGAAACACAAACATCAAGTTCCTATTGGTGTGAAACAAAAATATGTAAAAGATATATGTTAAATAACGTATGCAACAATGGCAAGATAGTAAATGGGAAGTGCAATCCAAACAATATATTTTTGTGACATATGTGGAACTGGTAGTATTTAAAATCACCTGTTTATAACATTTTAATATTGTTCTTATTACAAAAATATTATTTGTAAATAAAAGTTAACTTTTTAACATATACTTTTTTGTTTACTTGCACATTCCGGGAACGATATTTCTTTAACTTTCATTCCACACAACAGAAATGGCAAGAAATGAATGAATACAATGACTAAGATGTGGTATAATTCTTCTACTACAAAATAAATTATTATTCTTAATAGTGTTATAGAAGCCCAGATATATGTTTTTCCAATATTTGCCTTGTGAAGTGTAGTTAAAGGCTTTGAGTGTAAACAACTACACTGGGCATTCTAAGGGGGATTGGTAACCCAGGCATTCTAATGTTAATTGCGGTAGCTAATAATGTAAATAGAGATGTTAATTTTAGCCAGAATGAGATAATTGACTTTCACAACGAAGAGGAAGTATCTATATCCATAGTATCTCTATATCCAAGAGGATTCAAGATCAAAGGACAAACGATAATTTATTCACTGCAATGAGGTGGCATATGTAGTTTGTATCATGTAAACAGAGGAATCCAGAGGTGGATTTATGCACAAGCATCATGGGTAGCTGCCAAGGGTGGCAAAATTTGGATTGGGAAAAAAATGTTTAATTCAATTTAAACAAAAACTATTTTAATCAAAATTTAATCTTTCTTAATGCAACATTGCTTATAGATTACTTTTTTGTATACCTTTTACAAATTGTAGTGTGGAGCAATCGTTCTCAATTTTAGGAAGAATCAAAAAATTATGAGTTTGAGCATGAAACGGAATAGACTTTGTGCACTGTCTACAATGACAATAGAATCTGATGTGTTCCTATTGATAAGTAATGATAATTTGATAAAAAATGTGCAGCAAAATAGAAGTTGAAAGGTTTAATTGCCCTTGGATATATCAATACCATATTTACAACCAAATCTTACTTATTATAACTAAAAAATATAACAATAAAACCACAATGCTGAATGATAATAACACTGCTTTTTAACACTTCAACATTTCGTTCCACAAGATCTCATCTTGATGAGCTTTGGAAGCTTCGGTTTTATTGCTAAAAGATTCTCTTCTCAAGGATATCTGATCATGTTATCAAAGGAAAACAACAACAAAAACAACTATACTACAAGATAACAAAAGAATTACCTTCTTATACTCAGCTTCAGACATTCCACCTCGTTTGTGAACCTCTGTTTTTATTACACCTGGATTAACAGCATTCACGCGAATCCCTTTGGAAGCTAGTTCCAGAGCTGCACATCTTGTAAATTGATCCACAGCAGATTTACTCATGCAGTATGCCAAGACACCTGGAAACTACATTGCACCATATTCTGTGTGTGTGTTTTTAATCACTAAACTCTCATGCTAAGATAAATATTCTTTTACGAATCTACAGATAAAATTCATAGAGTGAATTCTCAAAGATTAATTAGAAAACCAATAAAATTCTAAATTTTACATTATTTCCAAACAGCAATCTCATTCAATTCATTACTATACCTTTCATCAACATTAAGTATACTGAACGTACAAGCAAAGAACTCACCGATCTTATTCCCACAACAGATGAAACATTAACAATTGTGCCTTTAGTTTTAGTCAAATGCGGAACTGCATACTGTGTTAAAAACACAACAGATCGTGTGTTAACGTTCATAACATCATCATATTGCTCAGGTGTTACATTTTCAATTGTGTTATTCAACAGCCGACCTGCATTGTTCACCTAATCATAAACTAATATGAGATAAGTATATTAAATAAATATTCTTATACACACACAAACAAATGAAAAAGTCTCACCAACACATCCAACTGGCCATAATGTTCAATGACATCACAAATGATTTTCTTGCAACAATTTAAATCAGTTAAATCACCCAATAAGCACTTTACTTCACAAGCGCCGAGAGCAGTACATTCTTCTGAAACTTTTTTCAAATTATTTTCTTGCCGACCACACAAAGCGAGCCGAGCTCCATTTTTGGCAAATACTCTGGCAGTACCTGCTCCTATACCAGAACTAGCACCTACAATACAATATTAGTTACATATGGAACACTATGGTGACGTTGGATTCATTACTTGTAAAGTAAATTATGCTTCATTAATTTCATCAATAAATTAATTATAACAAGAAATCTCAACGTATGAAAACAAAGAAAAAAAGGGCTAATCACACCTGTTATCAGCACCACCTTTTGCCTCAAAGATTCATACTGTGCACTACTCATTTTCCTGGACGAATACAGGGAACACTTCGATACTGTATGAACTGGGTCTATTAAATGACAGTTAAGATATTGAAATGTCAAATACGGTCTCCTCGGGACACCGCTTGAAGACACTTCGACATTGGACAGAAGTCGCACTTGTCGAATCCTCCCACGCGGTGAAAACTCTTGCCAACTTATTCGTCCAACCAGGAACAGGAATCGGCTTGAAAACAAAAGAAATTCGGTGGCGCTTCTTTCAAATATAATTATAAATGACGAAAAGTATTTACTTTATTTTGTTCATAGCGGACGACAATTCACTGAAGAATTTTGTAAGAAAATTGAAGTCACCTTGTCATCTAGAAGGTAGATTGCATTTCTAACAATTGAACAACTATTACAAAACGAAACAACAATAATTGTTGTTTATTATTAACGCTGAAAAGCAATGGATCGGCAAAAAGAGAGTAGTAATCAGAGAGGGATACATTACCGTTCAAAGTATTTATTCTGTTATTGCGAGCCTATCTAAAAAAAAACTGGAGCAGTTTTGGGGAAAATTTACCTACATTTCAAGGTTCATTTTCGTTAATACCCCCGATTTTTTGAAAATTACAAGAAACAATTTCAAAACTGCAAAATTGAAGGTAGAGATTTTTGCCTCAGACAAAGTCGGTTCTACAAAAGTAGCACTTTAATTAAGGTCATATACAATTTTTTGAAAAAACGAGTAGTTTTTGCGTAAATTACGTTCGAAATTTACCACAATTTTGTTTCTCAAAAACCGCTCCAATTTTTTCTTTAAATTTTCTTCACTTATCTAACAAGGGACGGCAAAAACTATGGTCCTTGTCCTATTTACTTGCTTGGTTTTTCGAAAAATACAAACAAAAAATTTTACTTGCTTGGCTTATTGCTTGGTTTTTCGAAAAATACAAACAAAAAAATTTAAAACTACAAAATTGTAGATAGAGATTTTTGTCTCAGACAAAGTCTGTTGTACAAAATTATTCTTTAAAAAAAGGTCATGTACAATTTTCTGAAAAAAAAGATTTTTTTTCGTAATTTGCGCTTGAAATTTACGAAAAACATTTTTCTCAAAAACCGCTAGAAACTTTTTCTTTAAATTTTCTCCACATGTGTAATAGAGGACGGTAAATAAATAAACTAGTGATGATATAGAATGGCACAGACTTTCTCGCAGTAGTTAGTTTTCAAATCTCTTTAGTTGGTCTAGCATTTGGAGTAAGTCTTAAGCTTTCACGGCTGCCTCTGTGTCGCCCAAAAGACATTTTGTTTGGCAGTTTCTCAATTACCGGCTTCTTAATTCTAGAGCTGATACAATTACGTTTTGACTAATACATAAGTATTCAGTCCGTAACTCGAATGGCAGAGCTGGTTGAAGCGTGCTCAGGTTGAGCACTTCGCCGAGGAAGGTGCCAGGTTCGAATCCCAGACAGGGATTTAAATTTGGTTGCAGAAAAAACTTAATGATTGTAGAAACTTTATTGAAAATCATTTGAAGTACTTCTGGAAGTACAAATGGAATCAATGCAATAAATATGCATGATTTGCTTGTTTGTGTTTTCCCGATTGGAAATTTTGAAACATTTTTTTCAACTCTGTTATTCGATTTCTGAAACGTATGTCACGTCAAATCAATTGTCTTGTGTGCATCTGTATGAACCAATTTAAGTAAAATTATGAATATTTCAACATTAAATTGAAATACAATTTAACCAGAACCCATGCGATCAATTTACATATCCCTAAATTATTATACTTTCTCGCCTTACGAATACTTTGTAAGAAGAGAAATTTATGTAATCGTGAACAGGAATACGAATTTTCCAGAGCACTGCGCTTGCGTGGCGTAGCAGTATCAGCGCCGGTACGTTGACTCTGAGGAACTGGGCCCGGGTATCAGAATGAAAAAAAAAATGCTGGTTGAAAACACTTTTGTTGGTTTATGTAGATGTATGTTATTGTGGAGCATTTAAAAAATTCGAAAACTTCGTGTTGAATTTGACGTTTTGAATTTGAATGAGAAAGGAAAATATATATCTACGTTGGAATTTTTTATACTTCGTTCCGAATTATTATTATATTATTATTATTATTATTAATATTATTATTGTTATTATTATAATTTTTACACGAATCGGACATTTACGTTTTTATTCCTCGCCCCGATTTTGATCCACGCGCGTTTATGTGGCATAGTGTTATGAATGCCGGCAAGTTCATTCTGAGGATTTGAGGTCGCATCTCGTTGCGAAAAAAAATTCCGGTTACTGGTTTATGTAGTAGTATAATATTGCAGAGCCCGGGTCGAATAATTTTTGTAAATATTACCCCACAATACTTGATCGATTAATTTGTTGCTGCTTATTGAACTTAAATTCCTTATTCCTAAATTAACCTTTTTTCCTGTGAATGTTTCCCATTGCAACCCCGTCCTGCTCAAAATTGTATGTGAGCCTACCTTCAGTTTTCATAAAAGCAAAAATCCACACTCTCTGCTCAAAACTCCTCCTCACTCAACGCATTATGGACTATTTCACAACAAGAGAAGATAGATTTTGTTTTCTAATGTCATGTTGATATTCTCGAATTTTCTCCCTAATATTTATTCTGTGTAATTCTACACGTATTGTCCCAGAAGTATGACGGTATTCAAGTTACATATGCAATTTGTGGAACCTGGCGCACAGGAACGCGGCAGGTTTCTCAGGGTTGTCTCTTATTCTCCAGCTCTTACATTTTCATTTAAAATCAAATCATCATCATCATCATCAACCACGCATTAAAATCATACATCTCAGCTGAGACCGAAAGTTTTGGGTCAGAGCATCTTAATAATGAATGTACTGATCCTTGAAGCCTAACTCCGTCACCTCCTCTGGGGTTACCAGTGCTGAGCTCGAGATCCAACATATCGCCTGAGAAAAGTGGGCGCAGTTGACACTGAAGTCAGATCGAAAAACGATATACTTATGGTCGGAAACAACATTTGTAATAAAAAAATTCAAATTTATTTCATTCATCATACACTTATGCAATATACATCATAAGAATAGCAGAGTAGTTCTTCACATTATAATACTTTCAATTTAATGGCTATAATGTTAAACATAATTAATAACTTCTGTAGTTAATAACTATAACTCAAGGGATGTCAAATCTCTCGGACATGTTCATTGAAATACATTAAGTTTCGCTTTAACGGTATGTAAACTGCAAGACAATACAGCTTATGACCCTTTGTGTCTAACAAAGAAAATAATAAATATTCAACAGATTTTGGATTACTCTGTCCCATTGAAAATAGATTGTACCTCACAAGTATGGTTTTGCGTTTTCATCAGATCATTTAAGTGAATAATAATCCACAATGAATTTGTTTCTGCATTAGGATTTTTTTCCGTTTTGAACATACATTAGGATAACTATTTTAAACAAGCATTTAGCATAACTTAAATATTTTTAGCAATAAACACAAGCATTTGATAAAAAAAACATTACAGGCTATTCTGTTTCCGAATTTTGAACCAAGAAGGTACTTTCAAATGTGTGAACTAATCATGGAGGTACGATACCTGCGTGTTTTGATCATCGGATTCTTTAATTTTATTGCCGGATATTGTTCTATAATATTAATACTTAAAATAAGTGTGTTTGTAAGTAATATTTTTCAATTTACGTAATTTCGCACTCACAGTAACGGTAATAAATAGCACTTCTGCTTTAAAAAATTTCCAGAAAAATCTACTCGCCGGAAAACAGTTGCAGAGTCATCCGCAATACCAAGACCAGCTGCAATGCAAGTTGAAGGTTTTGGGCGTGCTCGTCGCAAATGTTTCAAAAAATTGGACGGTGTTAGCATCAACCGGCTATGCGTCATCATACAAGTTTTGAGATAATCGTGTTCAAAGATTTTATTACATTTTCAGCTCTAAAAACTGTAGTTTAATGATTTCATTCATTGAAGCGTCAAACTACACAAGCATGAGTGGAATATCTGGCGCTTACCTGCCTAATGCAAAATTAAGAACAACAGATTCGAAGATCTAGGTTTATAACCGGTTGTTGCGAAACATAAAATCCCTGATGTGACCGATGGCGTTTACATTTTTCATTAATTATAAGGCTATTTTTTACAGATGTGGCGCCAAAATTTTGCGTACACTTAGAACATGGTCCAATGCAACTGATGGCGTCCATATCTCATTTTTTTTAAAAAAATGGCGCTTAGCCGGTTGATGCATTACACCGTCCAATTATCTGTGAATTCTGCGGCGTCAATCGCCTTCAGAGGCCGGGGGCGTAGCTGGGGTTCTGGCCGTCGGCGACGACGGCGGGCTGCCCGAAGCCGAAGAGGCTGGCGAGCAGCGACAGTTTGGAGGGCGCGCTGGGCAGCGAGAGCGCCTGGGCGGCGGGCGCCGCGGCGTCCCAGTTGTCCAGCGCCGTCGCCGACGCCGGCGCCGCCAGCGACGCCAGGTACGTGGCCAGCGGGCGCAGGAAGTACGCCAGCAGCTGCCAACGCACACAACAAAGCGTTCGTTCAGCTTAGCACTCATTCAACTAATACATTTTCGTTATACTGTATTGTTATATCGATAGAGGATGCAACGTTACTCTTAACGGCCGACTTTCATTATGGATTTAACAGTCCGTGGTCTATTAAGAATAAGAGTAATCCAACAAATGAGATGTTGTTAAAGATGTTAGATGAGTACACTTATTCCAAGAAACGATATTTCTCGTTTATATAATGGTGTTACAAGAAGTATTGAAGTATTGTCACACGACCGATAACACAAGTAACAGACGTGGTTGGAAATGAACTTCAAACGCGTCTGTTAGTTTTTGTGGGAATAATTCGTTAATCAATTATTTGTGGGCCTCATTCGATAATTAATTGCTTATGAGGATAATTTGTTAATAACTATATTGATGAATGATTCATTAAGATTTAGGGGCTCCTCTCCTTCAGTAATTTTAGACCATGAGTGATGATCTAATGCCAAACAGCAGGGAACGTGAAAGAAACGCCATACAGCTCAATGGTAGAGGTGCCGTGGGTTCGTCTCGGGAACGCACCAGAAATTCACTTGAAGTGCTTAAAATCGCGCAGTGAGTTGGAGGCACCGCCGCAATCGAGTACGTAGGCCGACTGCTTCGATCAATGGTTTCCGTGAATATCTTGATTATTTTCAGGCGAATGCCAGAGCGGCATTCCATAAAATTGGCCACGAAGCGCGCACGATCTTTCCATCCCAGTGATGCGAGGAATGTATTGGCCTTATCAATGTACTGGTGTATTTTCTTTCAAGGAATCTACAATCCTTAATAAAAATTAGCTCATTTAGGTTTTCTTAAAAAATATTTAATTGTAATGTGTAAGAAAAAATAGCTAGACTTCAGGGAATATCAGATTGAAATGCATTCCGCGCCGCAAGACGGCTGCTGAATTTCTATGAATTATGTCTCATTGTTGGGACGTGATTTAGCTGTATGAAAAGCAGTTATAATTCTCAAATTTATTTAATCTGCACTTATTCAGACTGCTTTGCGCTAATTATATAACTCCCCATTGTGCGAACAATGGAACTGCAGTGGTACTCGCGAGGCAGGCTCGTTAAGCGAGGCTTGGCAGTGTAGGCTTGAGGCTTCACCTGCGGGTTGAGCTGCTTCTGCTGGCTCTCGTTGCCGCCGCCCAGAAGGGAACCAGGCAGTCGCGCTTTGGCCAAGGGTGACGTCTTATTTGTGCTGGCGGCGGCGGGGACGGCGGCAGCTGCTGAGGTGTTCATGCATATCTGCAAGCAAACATGCTCGTACATGAGATAAACCGGTACCACTGACACGAGCCCGTGCGCGGGAATCATGACCGCGGAGCCGGGCATGGTTTCTGGTGGAGACTTGTAAACGACCACCCGAACCCTGAGTTTCACAGCCGCAATAACGTCATTATAGGGCGAATTTTGTAACTTTGCCCCTCAAGGCCTGTCTTCACGGTATCTCGGTCGTGCCGCTAGATATCGCACGATCGCGACCGTATCAAGCAGTGCTTGCGATCATGCGACAGCTAGCGGCAGGACCGAGAAAGACGCGAAATGCCGTGAGATATTCCCTCGTGGCCATGGGGGCTTGAGAGGCAGAGTTGTAAAAATCGCACTATAGTTTCAAGGTGAAGGCAGAGTAGGCGATGTTAAGTTCCGTGTTGCAGGGTTCGTCCAGTAACCCACCAGTTGGGCCCCTGGCGCGTCGACTTTGGGCGAGATTGGGCGAAGGGGTTCTTCGGCATGACCCGGACCCCGCATAAGAAATCCAGATGGGGACCACGAACCACTCTGTCAGATTGCCTAGGTTCCGGTGGTACTCACGTCGATAGCATAAAGTTGAGGAGACGAGAAGGGGGGCCCGAGCCGCCAGGCCCTTAATTCGGATGGCCCCCTGTTGGGCTCTTGGCTTCGCCGTGGCGGTGGCCCCGCACTCAGAGTACAGGGGAGGGACTTGTTCCTGGCGCATTGATTCGACTCCGGCACTGGCCTGGAAAGCCAGTAGCTCTGAGCTGTCAGAGCGGCCCCACCAGCGTTGCCAGACTATTTTTCGTCTAAGTCGTCATGTTTAACAAATCTTGGTGAAAAAACCGTGATTTGTTTGGGAAAAGTGGGATAAATTAAAAAAAACAATAATAAGTAACATTTTAATTGTATCAAAAGAGATACATTTATTCAGATTTCAATCACAACCTACTGATAACCTACTGCCGACGAGATTTCTTTCGCGTGCTCTTTCTTGTTTTCTCGTATATTTTGCATTGGGTAATTCAAATCGAAAGATTTTACAAAAGCGTGATTTGGGCTATATATTCTTTTAGTCTTAAAAAGCGGGACGTCTGGCAACGCGGGGCCCCACCCTGGCATTCAATGGGAAGGTAACCGAGAGGGTAAACTGCATTCTGGTGGGATCCAAACTCCAGCCTGTCGGCGTCCTTGTGAGCCGGCGGGGGGATGCGGATAAAGGCTAAAGCTTAAATGCCCACCCTGGGGAGCAGTCCCTCTGGAAGAACGAGGAACAGTGTGGTGTGGTAGACCACATGATGCATGTATAACTTTCATGTACACAGGCTGCGAATTGGTCATTTTCTGGGGGGGGTATATAAAGTTCCAGGGAATTTTTTCGACGAAACCGAATCGAATCGTAAACCATCTTCGCTTACGCCATACAGTATTAGTAAATTCTAAGAATGCTGTTGGGAAAATTTTCTTTCCAAATTTCCGTGATTCGATTTTTCCATTTGAATAAAAATTTAGTAGTGAAACTCATATGGATTAATTGTGTCCGTAGCAAGGGAAACTTAATTATTTTCTAGCATGGGACATCACAATCTCTGGGTAGATCCTCCTCCTCATTTCTCACCCTGCATGTTAATACAGTATCTGCTGCATGTATCTGCTCACGAGTGATAAGCAGAAAGAGTTAATTCCAAAAGTGTCCTAATTCGTAATTTAGAATTTAAACATTACGACGAATTGTTGAAATTGAGACTAATGAGTGAAAATGGAAGAAGACATGATAGTAAATAGAAGCGACTAGAAGACACTGTAAAATGAGACTCTTGCAATTACACTGTGTGTCAGGATTTAATCATGCAATTCCAGAATTTCGTATTTCTACTCAGGAGGTAAATACTGCTACGGTATGGAGTGCCCGACAAACGAAACCGTTACACTTATTTGTGTACATATTGGTAACTCATTTTAAATTTATTTTTGAGATAAAACAATATTATGGCGTGCGATCTGTTGTTGAATTGTCAGATTAATTGTGACCTACTTCATGTTCTTCAGGACATTTAAGTCCTTCGATTGTGTGCACAAACAAATCTATAGAGATAAAATTAGAAATATTCTGATTGTCACTATAATATTAATAATAAAATACAAGTATTGTTTCTTTTTATGACAATCAATAAGTATGTTAATACATCTATCGATTTAGAGAAAATTACATTACTTCATGTGATTTTGGATAGACGTCTCACACGGAAGAAACATTTTGAATCCAAATAAGAACTTCAATTACAAATGAGAAATCTCCACTGACTTATTGGTCACAGATCCATGTTTCCAGTTGAAAATAAATTATATTTTATAAAACAATTTTAGATCCTGTCTGGTCGTACGGAATTAAAACCTGGAGCACTGCTAGCCAAACAAATATATAGTTTGTGTTGCAAATATTTCATTTAACTGTCTTAAAATCACTTCATCTGTACCTTGGTTCATATCAAATGCTGCACTGCACCGAGACCTCAATATACGAAAATTTCAACAATAGATCCAAAAAGTATGCTTAAAATATCACCAACATCTGGAAATACATCCCACAATCCCATCGTTTCTAAACTTCTCCATAATAGCCAAGAAATATCCCTCTTCAATAGAATTTCCTCCTTTTATCTTTCTTACAGATTAGAGAAGCAACATACGCGCAAACAATTTTTTAATTTTTTTCTAGAATAGTTCTAATGTCAATATTACTTTATGTTTCAGTTCTGGTAAGATCACCACAAAGTATTTACGGGTGACTTCGTGAAAACGACAATAATTATTAATTTTATATTGTAAATTTGTTTTTCTATTTACTAATTATTTTCGAGCGTGAAATTGTAAATTCGTGTAAAGGCCCCATGTGATGAAAGAGAAGCAGCAGCGGCAGGGCCGCGCGGGCTCACCCAGAGGACGGCGGCGCAGAGGAGGGCGGCGGCGGCGGCGGCGCGGTGGGCGGCCATGGCTCGGGAGTCGCGGTGTGGGTGGCGGCGCTCGGCGGACGGATGCAGCGCTGCGCCCCGCGCGCCCTTATATTCGCCAGCCCGCCCCTCGCGCGGCCGACGCCCGCCCGACGCCCGCAGGGAAAGCGCCCGTGGGCGGACGTCTTCCGGGTGCCTGCCACCGCCGCCGCCACCGCCACTGCCTCGGGCGACAGATTCGGCCTCTGGCTTTTCCCCGCGGGTTCAATAATAATAATCATAATAATAATAACAACAATAACAATGATAATCCACCTAGGGAGTATACGACCTTGCACTCGCAGTTGGTGCTGGAGCTTGAGCACCCCCATGAGCCTTAAAGCTATGTCAGTGGTAGCCTAGCTACCGGTAGGGCCTCCCTTGCTGAATGGGTTGAAGGTGAGGGGTCAGACGAAGAAGTACTCCATTTTGAGGAGAGTGGAAAGTAAGTAGAGAGGGAAGGGTCATGAAGCTTTGGACCCATAGAGGGTACAGGAGAGAAACTGGGTTGGCACACCAGGCCACTGATTAGAGTGGAGGCCCGAAGCCAGCGAAGGAGGCTGCCTTCAGCAGTCAGTGAAAATCCCGTAGGGTTTAGTAATGCCGACTGACGATCGGAGGCACCCCTTGCTGGGCCCTGCGGGGGGAAGTCCCGAGGCCACTGTGGGTCGCAGTAACGGATGGCAGGAAACAACCCGAGGGTTAAGTGTTATCTGTGAACTCGGACTTGCGTCCTGCGAATCTTCAATTCAAACCAATGAGCAAGATGGATAGAACAAGAGATGTAATGAATCTTAACGTGCCTTGTTCTACCAACGTCCCATACCTGCTCAGAAACCGAGCTAATGTCACCTTGTCGATGTCTGGCCATCCCACGGATGTTAATCCCAGGCACCCAGAGTCGGCCGTAGCTCGAAGCCTTCATCAGAGATGGGAAGAATTGAAGGAGGTGATATGGTGCTTTTACTATGCAAAAGCGGAAAACGGGGGCTCGGAAATAGTTTTCAAGATATGGAGAGAGAGGAACCCAGATATGAGACCTACCCTAGACTCAAAGAAGCTTGTCAGTCAACAACTATACATACTCAGCAGTGGAAAATTCACAGCAGAACAATTTCCTGACATTCAGAGAAAAGCGGAGTATGTTCTTCGCTCGAACTACCACATACGAACACATAAGAATTGAAAACGATGGTCCTGTTGAAGCTTCATCTCTTTCCAATGAAACACACGTCACTGGTGAAAATTCGTCTGGCAATGAACTGCACGATAAGGACATCATGCGAAATCTTCTCCGATGCGAGATAAAATTCATCAACTTCCATTTGAATCTCGTGCTCCGTTGAGAAGAATATACGAAAATGCCAAAGCTAAGAGACTGATAGAGGTACCAAATTCTGTCTTAAATGAGGTGGTACAGAGCCCAGGTAGAGATCTAGATATTACTGAAATCACATCGTGTATGCAACTGGATATCTAGTATCTCAGATAATTTTGGGGCCAGCCAAGAACACCGACGGCAGTCAGCAAAACAGAGTAAACAGCTCTGTATTCCCATGGACGATGAGAATTATGAAACGGATTGTCGACACTAGGCGTGAAATATCACTCTCAGCTGAGACATCTCATAAATCAACGCACACCACTAAAGTTAAACGAAAGATATTCAATGTTGAACAAAAATACCAAATTGAAAATGGCACAAGCAGGCTAATGGTAGATAAGAAGCTAAAAGAGAAAATTCAAGCATGGGCTCAACGTATTAGACGTTACAAACGTAGAATAGATTTCCGTGTGCAGAACCGGTTGTTTGAAACAGACGCGAATAGATTCTATCGCAATCTAACTCAAAACCCGATGGCAATGCTATCACTCCTTCAAAAGATGACGTCGGAGCATTTTGGACAGGAATCAGGGAAGAGAGCAGATCCTACAACAAAGACGCATCTTGGATTCAATCTGAAGTTGATCCTGCCGATGAACTTGTGGAAACAGTGAAAGATATTCACGAAGAGGACCTCTGCCAAGCAATTAAGAATATGGGAAACTGGAAATGCCCCTGGATTGACAAGATCCAGATTTATTGGATTAAGAAATTAACAGCAATACATTCCCATCTAGCAAAGGTTGTTAATAAAATTTTAGAAAGCCCAAAGGAACTCCCGGAATGGCTCACACGCGGCATTAAGTATTTGCAACCCAAAGTGAAAGACAGCTCTTTGGCGAAGAACTACAGGCCAATCACTTGTCTGCCAGTACTATACATTTATAACTGCAGCCATAGCTGACAAAATGCACAGACATCTAGAGAAGAATCTTCTGATGCCAGCTGAACAATAAGGATGTCGTAAAAATTCTTATGGCTCTAAGAAAATCTTGCTAATGAATAAAGTACTCTTGAATGATGTAAAAACACGAAAACCTAATTTGAGCATGAAACGAAAACGTAATTTGACTACCAAAAGATCTAGGATAGTATACCACACGATTGGATTTTGAAGACCCTGGAGATCTATCGATTTCATCCTAGACTTATTGAGTTTTGCAAGCCTAGTATGAAGTCGTGGAGTACCAGGTTACTTATTCACAGCGGAAAGGAAGCAGTAGAAACCAGAAGCATTCAGATCAACAGGGGTATTTTTCAAGGAGATTCACTATCCCCTCTGCTGTTCTGCATTAGTTTGATCCCACTATTTAGACAGTTGTCGTAATCTGACTTTGGTTACAAGCTCCATGGTGACGAAAGGAAAGTATCACATGTTTTACATGGCTCTTATAAAGTGTTTACTATGAATGAAGCGATTCTCTCCCAAATGCTGTCTGTCGTGAATGACTTTAGCATTGTTATCTGCATGAAGTTCGGTCTTGACAAGTGAGCAAAAATCAATTTAAAAAGAGGCAAAATGACAACGTCAGAGAGCATTGAAGTTGATACTTACACTGTGATTCAAGATATTGAGCCAGGTAAACTTTACAAATATCTGGGCATTAAAGAATGTGAGACCATCTTGAACGATAATGAAAGAGAATTTGCAGGGAGTATAACAGAATAGTGAGACTGGTCCTGCAGTCCACTCTGAATTCCAAGAATAAAATATCAGCAATAGGTAGTTTGGCAGTGCCTGTAGAAGAAGTTGCAACTATGCAAGAATAACACTGACACTGAACTTCTGATGTTACTAAACATGAAATGTGAGACACAAAAAATGTTAAAGAAATCGTGCAGAGACAAATCACTGCATATAGACACTCATTGTCATACAAAAAGCCGCACCCCAAAGAACCCTACTGATCCGCTGCAAACTCGGTGACTATTTTGCACACCATTCGCTAAGCCAATGATTTCGTTTTCACGGTCGGTCGCGCACTGGGGGGGTAGGTGGTAGGTGCGTGACGTTGTGCCCCCCGTTCTAGATAAAAGTACTTCAAACGGCCGTGCCGGCCGTTGTGACATCGGGTGACGTTGCTAGAGCGTCATCTGCACGTACACTATGCCGCGGCGACACTTTCGACAACCGGTTGTCCAGTCAGACGCGTTCGAGAGGGGCTGCATCGTGGGTGTGCGGGAGGCTGGTTGATCCTGTCGCCGTATTGCGCACCACACCGGTCGTACGGACACCACCATCGCTTGCTGTTGGAGGCAATGGATTGACGAAGGCAAACACACACGAAATACGGTTGCACAATGCAAGGCTCGCCGCACGCCGACCATTACGACGTCTGCCACACACACACCAGCATCGTCGCTACAGACTCGCCCGTGTCGGGAACGATGGACCTGAGGCCATGCAGACTGGCAGCGGGTCATCTTCAGCGACGAGCATAGGAAGAATTCGAAAAATTTTGAACTTTTGCAATTTTCGAAAATCGGGATTTTCAACGAAAATGTGATCTGCATCATTCTTTTGAACTATCGTTCACACTATTCAACAACATTATTTAATCAAAATCCACGGGGCCATTTTTTTATTTGGAAAAATGTCCCAGGGGCTTCTTGTAAAGTACCCACCAAAATTAAAATATCGGTTTCAAATTCAAGGAGCCAAGGCATCAGCCAGATCAACAGAGGAATATCAATTCTGGAAAAAATCGGTTGAACGGTTTAGCCGCTAGTATTGTTCTCAGACGGACAGACGGACACTACATGCTAGATGATTTCTTTTGTGATTTAGCAACTGTATTTATCAACTTTTTCGGTACCAGGGCCCTGTAGTACGAGTTTTTCTGCCAAAAATTCACCGGTTTTTCGCCCTTCATTTCATTACTTTCTCTCTAACTTGTAGGGAGGAAGTAAAAATAGAAGTTTGTAGATTATGGCATACAAAAACAAAATATTATTGAAACACACATTATAATCGTAACCAAATGCGGCATATTTCTGTGCATATTGCCGACTTTACGATTTGGGGTAATGATTACGCTTTGAGATCGTTCCACTTCCACGTAGGTAAACAATTTAATAGGTAATTTTCTACTAGTCGTTCTTTTAGTTCGCGATCAGATTGAGTGTCATTAATATTTTTGATGTTGAACTTCAAAAAATTAAATTTAAACAGATTTAGCTAGTTTCATTTCTTCCCTAAAAATATGCAGCGTACATTCAACGTGGCACAGAAATATTTTTGTAAATTAATGACTGTTTAAACTGGAAAGCGATTCTGAACAATGCGTCATATTGTCAAATAGGGGAAATATCTAATAGAAATTCCGGCTGTTATTGAATATTCTGTCACCAGTTGTGTGTCTAGATGGGGGACAATAGAAAGCGTGTTCACGTAACTTAATGCGTGACTTCCGTGTCTCCTAAAATTGTAGTGAATGAAATATTTCTAAATATATTGTTTTTGTTTCCACGCGTTTTTACTTTCTAGTACGCCTACATACACAGTGAGCTGTATACATAATGTAGTGAATCGATGAATTATGTTAAACTAGCTGGTACCCGGCGCGTTGCTGCCGCAGAATAAATAATTGAGGAAATATTCCTCTACCCCTCTCTTTCTTTCCCTACTGTCTTTTCCCCTCTCTTTCTCCCTCTCTCTTTTTTCTCCTCTTTCCCTCCCCCTCTGTCTTTTTCCTCTCTCATTTTTCCCACTCTATCTTTTCTTTCTGTCTCTCTTTTTCCATCTGTCCCTCTTTTTCCATCTGTGTCTCTTTCCCCCCTCTGTGTCTCTTTTGTCCCTCTGTGTATCTTCTTCCCCTCTGTGTCTCTTCTTCTCCTCTGTGTCTCTTCTTCCCCACTATCTGACTCTCTTTCCCGCTCTCTATTTTCCGTCTCTCTGTTTCCCCCTCCCTCTTTTCCCACTCTCTCTATTTTCCTTCTCTTTCACTATTTTCCCTCTCTCAATTTCCCCTTTCTATTTCCCCCTCTCTCTGTTTTCCCTCTCTTTTTCCCCTCTCCTTTTATCAACTTGCGCCGTCTGCTCCTCGTGTTCTCCTCGACCTCGCCCCACTGCACACGGCAACGCCCAGCAGCAATGAAGCTCACATGAATTGGGAATTGCATTTAACTGAAGCGCCATCATGTGCTCTAGGGCCATCTAGTGGAGTTACAATAATTGTACTATGCCTATGTTCGTTCCGCAAGTGCAAGCGATAAGTTATCGCAATTGGATGTCTGGTACGGCAGCGCATTAAGCACGAACCAACAAACATTGACTTTTATATATTAGATTAATTTTCTATCTAATTATTTTTCGTGAAATTTTCCGGTATTTTTAAACTGAAAACTAGTTATTTTGCTATTCGGGGCGGAGATGAATCCAACAAATCGGAGATAATACTTTCTCGCACTGCTTCTAAATGGTCCTAAACGCTACTACGTAAACGACCAAAAGTGTTTCCTACCAGCAAATTATTTTTCCGTTCCGCAACCCGAACTCAAATTCTCAGAGCCAACGTCCCGGCACTCATATCACCACGACAAACAATTGACATATGGGTCGTACTCGGACAGAGGCAAAAAAGAGTACATGCCAAATTCATGTTAAAAAATGATTTGTGACAAAGTATAAAAAATTCCAGCATAGATACTTTTTGCTTGCGCATTAAAATCCAAATTAAACTAGTGACGCTACCAAAGAACATTGCATTGTTTCTAAATGCCCCGCAATATTATACACCTACATAAAACAGCAAAGGTATTTCAACCAGCAAATGTTTTCCGTTCCGGGACGGGTCCCGGATTTCGGTAAATCAGATCCCCAAAGTTAACGTGCCGACACTTATACCACTACGCCACACAAGCGCCGTATGGGTGTACTAGAGCCATATAATGGTAAATGCATGATAGGAAAACAATTGATATGATGGTACATACGTTTTACAAATCCAAGAGATGTAAAAATTGTTAAAAAGTTGAACATTTGAAAATTACATACAGACACTTCCAATTTATTTATCGCAATTATCAATATATTTTTTTTAATTTTCGAAAAACCAAGCAATACCTATAGGTATTGCTAGGAAATAGGACTAGCGCCATATTTTTTACAGTCCCTTATTACGTAAGTGAAGGAAATTTAAAGAAAAAATTAAGAGCCGTTTTTGAGAAACAAAATTTTGGTAAATTTCAAACGCAATTTACGCAAAAACTATTCGTTTTTTGGATCTTATCTAAAATGCTAATTTTGAACAAACGACTTTGTCTGAGGCAAAAATTTCTATCTTCAATTTTGCAGTTTTGAAATTGTTTTTCAAATTTTCAAAAAATTGTGTAAATCAACGAAAATGATACCTGCATCATTCTCTTAAACGTCCTTCGCACTATTCAACAACAAAATGTAATCAACAAATTTGGAGCCAATTTTTTGAAAACTTTGAAAATGTCCAAGGGGCTTCATGTAAAGTACCCCCCAAAGTTAAAATATCGGTTTCACACTCCAGCAGCCTTGACATCATCCAAATCGTTTGGGAGATATCAATTTTGAAGCAAATCGCCTGAACGATTTAGACGCGTTGACCACAGACGGACGTTTTGTCGTCAATCGAGTTTTCGGTAACAAGAAGCAACAAAACAAGGATTTTAGCTATACCACGAGTTAGAGGATTTGTTTCTAAATTTAGCAACAGGTTTTATCCACTTTTTCGATACCAGACTGCTAAAGAGTTTTTCGGACGAAAATTTCTTCGTTTTCCGGCGCACGATAACATAACATTCGCTTCTTACGAAGTATTCATAAGGCCAGAAAGTAACTAGTGGTGCTACAGAATGGTACAGCTTCGCTAGCTATTCGGAATTGCCACATAATCTTTCTTGCCAGCTACCATCTATCACCGCCAAAAGTAAATTTTTTTGGTCATTTTCTTAATTTTTCGGTTTTCTATTGGTAGAATGGAAACATTAATTTTAGAATATTAAAGAACACAAAAACCTAGTCATAATGGCAATTTTCTTTTAAAAATTATGTGCCGTTTAAGAGGAAATGGCATTTTAGCGCTACTAAAAGTGCGAAATTTGAAGCTCATTTTCACCGAAAATGTTTGAGTTTTCAAAATACTTTATTTGAAGTTATTTGAAGCACTTACACTCACAAATATAATAATATTTACAAATTGCTGGTAATGTGCATATTAAAGATGTGAGAGATCTTTCAAAAAATTACAATTATGTAGTTTTTGAAAAACCAAAAAAAGTAACTCAAAATAAACTTTACGCTATACTAAAGAGTGTAATTCGCACCATCCGTTACACAAGTTTCAAGAAAAAAATTGCAGCCATATATGAGAAAATGACGTTTGAGCATTTCTGAAAATGCAAAATTTTGTACCCCCAAATTTTGAAGAATCTTTTTCAAAATCTCAAAGCTTCGACTAGTACCAGATCGACCGGGGAATATCCATTTTGGAAGAAATCGTACGTATAGTTTAGGCCCTAGCAGTGTACACAGACGGACAGACGGACGGACCGACAGACGGACAGAAAGACAGACGGACGTTTTCCTTTCAATTGGATTTTCGGTATCAAGGACCTGGAAAACAGGGTTTCTGGCTACAGCACGTGTTAGGGGATTTTGTTTCTTAATTTAGCAACTGGTTTTATCCACTTTTTTGTTTTCACGGCTCTGCAATGAATTTTTTTCCGCCGAAAATTGGCCATTTTTTCGCGCAGCATTACATAACTTTCCCTTTACTACGTATATCACTCCGTGTATACGTACGTTTACGGGAAAGTAAAAATACAAATGTTTTTTTATACATTTCTCATATCATAAACATTTTTATTGTGGGTGGTTTTATACATTTTTGCATTTGTGAATAAAAGCGATTCAATGTTTTCTTATTAATATTCTCCTCAATCCAACATTTTTTTGTGAAAATGAGTTGAAAAGTTAGAACTTTCAGAAACTCTCAAATGACATTTTTTTGAAAGCATTTTCAAATTTTTAAACGGAAGTGAGAATATAAAACAGGTTTTACTCTTCTATGACATTCTTAAAGTCATGTTTCAATTCTACTACTGTAAAATTGAAAAATAAGAAAAAATTTGAAAAAAAAATGATGGAATGGCTTTGATGGAATGAATATCTTCAATGGAAATACACGTTTTGATGTCTTATGATACCAAATTTTGTTTTCTTTTCAAAACGTCCATCCGTCTGTCTGGCCGTCCGCTTGTGTACAACGCTGGTTCCTAAAGTGGTAGTAGGATTTTTTCCAAAATAAATATTCCGCGACTCGGTCTGGCCCGATTCGAAGCCATGCATTTGCAAATGGCTCAAGCGGATGCTCATGCGAATTTTGGGGGTACTTTACTTGAATCCCCTGGGCCATTTTCAAAATGTTGCTCGAATAGCTTTATCTTTTTCTTTAAATTTTAAATTCAGTTCAATGATACCTTATTTTTCGTGGCGAGGCTCAGGCCATCAGGCCTGTTCTTCCGCCTGCCCACGCAAATTCCGCTGTGCTCTTTTCCCCGTCTGGCAGAGAAAGGAGATATCACTACGGCAATGAAACATGCGTTTTGAATTTTGATCAGAGGTTTCATTTAGGCCTGAGGGTCTTTAACATGTTACAACTATATGTGACACCCGACTTTAATTCCCCTCCGAAGGAAGGCGTACGGATTTTTTCACCCCTAAAAATCTACAGATTCGATCGTGTTTGAATCCACAAACTGGGGTAAAACAGCCCAATATTCTAACCGTTACGCCACCGACACCGCTAAATTTCTTCTAAAAATAGACTGAAAGACACCTATAATGGTGTATGTCCGATATTCCCTATTAACTCTGAATTTTTGAAAATTTTTGAGGTATGAATTTTTTTACCTCGAACAACAATATTATTGAAGATAAATGTTTTCTCTTGAAATAAAAGTTAGCAACAATTAGTTCTTAATTAATGCTATACAAATGTATTTAAAAATATTAGTATAAAGTTTTCTCGTAATTTTGAATGAAATATGCGCAAAATTGTAATCAAGATTTTCGCAAAAATGGCTTCAATTTTTTTATTAAACGTTTAGTACGTTTAGAGCTAAATGCACTAAATAATATGGCCATTTTGATGTGTTCTCTTGAATTTTCAATAATTACACGATTGTATTTTTTATCTTTCATGCTGTTAAAATTGTAATTATTGGCTTTTTTTACACACTATTGCATTTGTGAGTACTATTGGCTTTACGATGGGCGAATAAATTGCCTTGTTGATGAGAGAAATCACGGAAAACTGCTGTTCAGAGCATCCGGCCGCTAGAGGTTTCTTCCAGACAGCGGCTGAATTCGACCTAGCTATCTAAACAATGTCGAAACTCCTGTCACCGTCGGCACTCGAACCCTAGGACCTCCCGGTCAGAGACAGCACAATAACGTCAATTGATGTCCTGATTCCGTAAGTCGCTTTGAAGAGAAGTCGGTGGTATATTTTCCCAACTGAAGAACCCCACCTGCATAGAGGCCAATTGCTGCTCCGCCGCCCAAATTGCGAGGGGGCTTGCGCCTGGTTAGCGCGGGAGGGGGGGGGGCGGGGGGTAGTGCGGGCTGCGGGTGTTATGCATCGCCCCCTGCCACCCGGCCCCCTGGCGCGCGGGGAAAGTGAATCTTGCGGCAACATCCGTTCCTACGTCCCCGCATGCACACACAAAAGTACTATGGGGGTCGGGGTTACGTTCGGTCCCATTGAGACGTTCAACCAAGAACTCGTTGATTAAGTGTAGCAATGCAATTAAGTTGGAACTGAGAAGATTCGTCAGTATTTTGTATAGAGGCACAACGAATTTTGATTGCACATTCAGAAAGATTTCCCATAGCAATCGTTGGGCGACCTTGTCAGAAGTGACTTGGACTGGAAAGTTATCAATTGGCCCTCTTACAAATCTAACGCTTCTTGGTATCAAAAATCACACGTAAAATAATATAAAACAATTGATTAAATAAAGGGAATACTGATTTTCCCCTTAAATAAGCTCTGAATAGATCCTTTTCTTAAAGTAGAAAATTATATTTATAGGAATCAGTTACTGGAAACAATTTGAACGTTTCAAAAATCCTCTTCAAAATTTGGGGGTATTTTACATGAAGACCCTCGGACATTTTCAAAATTTTTTCTTTAAATTTCTTGTGAGAATAGAGTAAAATACACTTATTACGGTGGCATAGGACCGATTTTAACGATTAACTCTGAATTTTCGAAAATTCCAAAGTTTTAATTTTTTCTGACCTCTTCCTACAACTACAAAATTGAAGATAGAGATTTTTTCCCTTCAATTACAATTTTTTCTCCAAAGTGAGTTCTTTCATTAAGATCATGTATATTTTTTTTGAAAATTTTAGTAGTTTTCGCGCAATATTGCGTGCAGTATGTGCAATTTGAAATAAATACAAAAACAAGATTTTCTCAAAAACGGCTCAAAAAATTTTCTTTAAACTTTTGGTAGGGTTGGTGATAAATGTACTCTATGAGATGACATACACTTTTTATTGCTCTATTATTTTGTTTTTTCAAAAATTACAAAAATGAATTTTTTTGACTTGTCTCTCACTTCGGTAATATTAACATTAGCGGAGATTTGCTCACATTCGTATATTTACGAGAAATTTCGGGAAAGTATAAAAATTAAAGAAGTAAAAAAATAATTTCTATTGCTGACAGCACAGCATCTTGTTCCCATCGAGCCACACCACGTTCTAACATTTACCTCTGGCAACTCGTCGTGCTCCTCACTGCTGTTGTTTTACATTGTTTCCTCTTCAATTCGACGCTATTCTATCTCTGGGACTTCGTCGACATATTTTAATTCTTTATTCTCAAAATATCCAGTGCAGTATTATGACCCCTGTCAATATACGCGCTGGGATCTCAAGATAACCAAATGTTTTCTTAAATCATCCGTCAATCTGCGAACAATACTTGCGCCTAATTTATAGGATTTTTTCTAAATGAACATTCCACGACCACGGTCCTGATTTTGAAAATAATTTTTCACAAATCCTCCTATTTTTAATTTTTTTTAATTTTGAGGGTATTTTACATGAAGCTATTGGAAGATTTTCAGAATTTTCTCAAAAAGGCTACAAATTTTTCTTTAAGTTTCTTCTAAGAATTGAGTAAAATACTCTTAAAAATTAAAGAGGACCCATTTTCATTGTTGACTATGTATTTTCGAAAATTTCAAGTTTGAAATTTTTTAGATTCTGTAAAACTACATAATTGAATATACAGATTTTTATCTTTAAATGACATTTGTTTTCCAGAATTAGGTCTTTAATTAATACGGCGTTAAGTTTTTTCAAAATATTAACGATTTTTGCGTAATTTTGAATGAAATGTGAGCAGTACTAAAAACAAGATTTTGTTCAAAACCAGCTTCAAATTGTTTCTTTTCACATTTCATACGGATTGTACTAAATGTACAGAATAATTGAAAAACACGATTTGATGTATTCTTGTCAATTTTCAAAAATTAATCACATGTATTTTTTTAATATACCTCTCAAGTCGTTATTATGTTACGGATGTTTTCAGTTACTAATACGTGTGTGAGCACAAATCCGTTAAATGATTTCTTATGAAATTTTTCGAAAACTCAAAATATTTCTGTAAAGACGAGCTCGATATTGCGTATTTTGTGAAACGCTCTAAAGAAGATGGTTCTAAATACTTTAATAAAAATGTGCATATAGGGCCTGGTTGAACTCTTCTATAGTATGTTATATTTCAGTTCTACCGCAAGGGAACCGAAAAATTGAAAAAATGTATTTTAGGGGACGATAGGTAGCAGCTGGGAAGAGGGTGGAGCAATAGTGAAAAGTTACCTTTAAGTTTAAAGCTTAAATCAAAGAAATCAGGAAACTAGCTAGTACGAGAAAGCCCCACTAGTTTAAGTTTAGTTCTTGAACTTTATTATGAAAACGAAGAGGAAAGCAATGTTTTATAGGAAAAAGTTTTGATAGTTTAGGAACGTGTTGGGTAAAATTAGATAAACAGTAAACAATTTCCATTAATTAAATAATGTTAAATTATGTCGCTTAATTCATTAATGTTGGATAATAATAATAATAATAATAATAATAATCAATCTGAAGTTGATGCTGTCGATGAACTTGTAGAAACCGCGGAAGATGTTCACCAATTCTCGGAAGAGGACCTCTTCCAAGCAATTAAGAACATGGGAAACTGGAAGTCCCCCAGGATTGATAAGATCCAGATTTATTGGATTAAGAAATTAACAGCAATACATTCTCATCTAGCAAAGACTGTTAATAAAATTTTTGAAAACCCAAAGGAAATCCCGAAATGGCTCACAGGCGGCATCACATATTTGCTACCCAAAGCGGGAGACAGTTCTTTGGCGAAGAACTACAGGCCAATTACTTGTCTGTCAGTACTGTACAAAGTTATAACTTCAGCCATATCTGACAAAATGTACAGACATCTAGATAAGAATCATCTAATGCCAGCTGAACAAAAAGAATGTCGTAAAGGCTCTTATGGCTGTAAGGAAATTGCTGTATATCCGCGGCGAGAGTTGAACGGGGCGCGCTATGCAGCGCGCACCATAGCTTCGCCACCCCGAAAAATAGTTTCGGGTCGCTGGCCGGCGGAGGTATACCGCAGCGACCTGGGGGAGGGGGAGCACCGAGACCGCTGCGGCAGTCAGGCAGCGGAGAGCAACGAGCTAGCGCAGCATTTTTAGACGTGTGTTTAACGCTGTATTTGTTCTCTTGCTTTAGGACCGGCTTTGCCCCGGACTTCCTTTGGGATTGTGGCTGGGCCCCGCTAGTATTCCTGCGGAGTATACTTGGCAGGCTCGCCCCTGGGCCCCGCCGCCTTAGCAGCGTGTCGTTAAGGGCACGCGTTAGATCGCGGCCGCATTGCTGGTCGTACGCCGTACCGGCACAACTCGCTGAGGCCACGCAGCCGTGTCCCCAGCTACGCCGATAACGCCGGCGCCCCTGGGTTCCGGGCACGGTGGTGGCCTTACCGCGCCGCACGGGGAGCGCACCGACGCCTCGTGGAAGCCGCCGTCGGCGGCACCGCACCGAGCCGTCGGTTCCGAATTGTGTAAACGGCCACGAGCCGTCGGGTTTACAAAACTGTATGTTTAAAGGTTGAAATAAACTGTTGTTGCCTGTGAGGCCGCATTTTCCTTCAGATATACAACAGAAATCTTGTTACTGAATAAAGTCATCTTGAATGATGTAAAGAAACGCAAACGTAATTTGAGCATGGCTTGGATTGACTACCTTTTGGTAGTGTACCACACGATTGGATTTTGAAGACCCTGGAGATCTATCGATTTCATCCTAGACTTATTGAATTTTGCAAGGCTAGTATGAAGTCGTGGAGTACCAGGTTACTAATCCACAGCGGAAAGAAAGCAGTAGAAACCAGAAATATTCAGATTAACAGGGGTATTTTTCAAGGAGATTCACTATCCCCTCTGCTGTTTTGCATTAGTTTGATCCCACTATCGAGACAGTTGTCTCAAGCTGACTTTGGTTACAAGCTCCATGGTGATGAAAGGCCAGTATCACATTTGTTTTACATGGATGATCTGAAAGTGTTTGCCAAGAATGAAGCGATTCTCTCCCAAATGCTGTCTGTCGTGAATGACTTTAGCAATGACATTTGCATGAAGTTTGGTCTTGACAAGCGTGCAAAAATCAATTTAAAAAGAGGGAAACTCACAACGTCTGAGAACATTGAAATTGATACGCACACAGTGATTCACGATCTTGAGCCAGGTAAATATCTGGGCATTGAAGAATGTGAAACCATCTCGAATGGCAGAATGAAAGAGTGAATTCGTAGGGAGTATTATAGGAGAGTGAGACTGGTCCTGCAGTCCGCTCTGAATTCCAGGAATAAAATATCTGCAATAGGTAGTTTGGCGGTACCTGTAGCCGAATACAGTTCTGGACTAGTGGGCTGGACTGAGCAAGAAATTCGCACCATGGATCGAAAAACCAGAAAACTGCTAACAATGCAACATGTTTCCCACCCTCGAGCTGATAAACATAGACTTTATGTGTCACGTAAGGAAGGGGGAAGAGGCCTCACACAAATTGAGGCCTTGTGAGACACAAAAAATGTTAAAGAAA
This sequence comes from Acheta domesticus, assembly GCA_031308135.1. Lineage (NCBI taxonomy): Eukaryota > Metazoa > Arthropoda > Insecta > Orthoptera > Gryllidae > Acheta > Acheta domesticus. The sequence continues at coordinate 26,885 of JAHLJT010005864.1, forward strand.
TCGTGGAGAGACAAACCACTCCACGGACAATACCTAAAAAGAATGGACAAGGTGCAGATCAATAAAGATCAATCATTTATGTGGCTTCAAAGGGGAAGAATGAAGCCAGAATTGGAAGCACTTGTAATAGCTGCCCAAGATCAGGCCTTGAGAACACGACATTATGATAAAGCGGTTCTCAAAATTTCCCAAGATGATAAATGCCGCATTTGCCTGGAGCAAGTAGAAACCATTGATCATATTGTCCTAGCAAAGACCGAATACCTTAAAAGACATGACAGGGTGTGTAGCTACCTCCACTGGCAGATCTGTACCGCCCTCGAAGTTCCAAACAAATGCCCCAAGTGGTGCGAACACTCACCAAAACCGGTGACGTCTGTTGGATTGTGTACGATATTGTACGACCAACAAATTCAAACTGATCGCACGACAGCGGCAAACAAACCGGATATAGTTATCCGGGATTTAACGAAAAAATCGTGTTTACTTATCGATGTTGCTGTACCTTGCGATCAAAACGTCGTTACCAAGGAGGCAGAGAAACGTCTTAAATACAAGAGTTTGGAAATCGAGATCAGCCGAATGTGGGGCGTAAAAGCACAGGTCGTCCCGATAGTTATCGGAGCTCTGGGATTTGTTCCGCAAAATTTGAGTAAGAACTTTTCTAAACTCCCTGGTAATTCAAAAGACTGGGAAGTGCAAGAAATTGCTTTATTTGGAACAGCCCACATTTTGCGTAAAGTATTATAGAGGCACTGATTGTCACCGGATCTGCTCCTTAGGTAGCTGGTAGCAACCTGGAGTAGATTTTATATTCAGCCGACTCATAAGATCTTTAGTCGTGATGTAATGGAAAAATAAAAATAATAATAATAATAATAATAATAATAATAATAATAATTAATGTTGCTTGATTCATAATAAGTAAATGTTATTTATTAATTGTTTCAGAAAGCGATGGATTAAAATTGACACAAAATAACATATTATAAAATATATGAAAATATACAGCAATACAACAATAACATGTAAATACCTTAAAAACGAAATACTATCGTATGTATACTATCATACTAAAAACGAAATACAAGTTTTTTAGAGATTTCTATTGCAATTAGACTCAAGGTTACTTAGATACGTTTCTACGAATATCAATTAAGAATGATTATCTAATTCTTGCTGTGTGTGAATTCTATCGAGAGATGGTCGTGTAACAAATCGCAGGAAACATATCATCTTTAATTTTATAATTAGCAGATTATTGTATTGTTTATAATTTCAAAAATGATTTAACCATAATTATATTCAGAACAGAGCTTAACGGTTTTACAATAAAACCCATGGAAAGTATACGGAAGGAGATTTTAGATTTCGCTCATAGTGACTCAAAACCAATATTTAACATACGAACGAAACACCTTCTCCTGCAAACTATTTCCCCTGCGTCTACCAGCTAATGCAAGTGATGAGAAACATGGGTGAGAACCTGCGGATAAAATGGAGGGGAACAAAAAGCGAAACAATATTTTTTCACTTAGTCACCTCTAATATTCCAACTTATAGCTTAAACTGTCTGATCTGTACCCTTGTTTTAACACTGGTGTTTAGGAGGTGGCAGGAAATGTGCAAGTCTAATGTGAGCCGGTCCAGAGAGATCAAAAATGAGAAGTAGTAGTAAAAATGACCTCATAAATCAAAACTGTTTAGACATTTGATTTCACTTTATATAGACACTAAAATTGAAATGGAGCTGAAATTAACTCTTACGTTTGCTATTTTTTTTTTCATTATTTCAGCTTCTTCTTCCGCTTTTAACGTGGGGATAGGGAATCGATGGGAAAATATGAGGAATCAACGGTCCACAAAGGGAAGAGCCAGTGGTGCACTTCAACAATTATTCTGGTCCTCTGTAGCTACAATCCGCACTTGCAAACGCCGTGGGCGCCGCAGAGCAGCTCTTAGGCGCCCTGCAGCGGGGAGGCGACGCCGGACGATCGCAAGGAAAAAGAGCCGGAAGAGCAGACGTGAGCTGGGGCTGCAGGTCAGTCGATGTGCAGCTGACGGAAGGAGCCGTGGGCGCCGAAGAGCTGCGCGTAGGCGCCTTGCAACTAAGAGGCGTCGCCGGGCGATCGCAAGCGAGCCGGGGCAGCAGATGCGATGCTGGGGCTGGAGGTTAGTCGATGTGCAGCTGTCGGAAGGAGCCATCTTGCTTGCCCCTCCTTGCTTCCCCCTCCTTGCTTGCGAATGCGTCGGCGCCCAGCAGCTAAGAGGCGTCGCCGGGCGATCGCAAGCAAGGAGAGCCGGGGCAGCAGATGCGATGCTGGGGCTGGAGGTCAGTCGATGTGCAGCTGTCGGAAGGAGCCGTGGGCGCCGAAGAGCTGCGCGTAGGCGCCCTCCAGCGGGGAGGCGGTGCCGGGCGGCCGCCGCCGCTCCTCCACGCGCCGCGCCTCTTGCGCCAGCAGCCACTCGCGCCGCGCGCACAGCTCGCGCACCAACGCATCTGCGCGCACACGCACACACACAGCTCAACGTCAGTGCTCACTCTTTTAAAGTAAAAATGTTGAAATAATTTCAAAATACAATTTTTTTTGGAAAAGTATTATTCCCCTAATCACCTGTGAAGGTGATTCCAGGTAAAAATAAATAACAAAGCACACCAGAGAATTACCAATATTACGGAATATTTGTATTGTGTACGTACAGTTATGGTAAAATGTATTCAAACACCAGTGCATTTTAATTATTATTGTAACTATTATGCAATAATTAACTTAACAACTGCAGAAAAATAGAATACAAAAGTTTTGTAAACTTGTATTGGGAAAAGAAGTCGGATACCCCGGACAATACAGAAATGCATTTCATGGGCCATGATTAGAGAAGAGTATTCTAAAGCCATGTAAAAATACTCAACTCATTACAAATGGTACAGTATTTGGTGCGAAAACTAAATATTTGCAAGCAAATATCACCATAAATGTGATAATTATAACTCCTTTTCATATAGCTATATCAAGTCACAACAATGACACGTAATTCACGATCGCGAAACAGAATTCTATTGTTGCATTCGCTGCATTGTCGATATTCTCTGAGAGCTAGCAATTTTTATTTCAAATATTTCAAAATAAATAATTTCTAAAAGATTAATGTGTAAGTGTATAACAAAAGGTCCCATGTAAGAAACGAACAAAGAAATATAACTGGTGGTGCTACAGAATGGCACAGACTTTCCCGTATTAGTTTTCTATTTCCTGAGGTCTGGGCTAGCTATTCGGAATTGCCACATACTCGTGCCAGCTGCCATCTATCGCCACCCAATTTACATTTTTTGACATTTTCTTAATTTTTCGGTTCCCTAATGATAGAACGGAAATATTATTTTCAGGATATTAATGAACACTAAAACATCGTCATAAATTGCAATTTTCTTTGAAAACTTTGAAAATGTTTTTAAGAAAATGGCATTTAAACGCTACTGTAAATGCGAAATTTGAAACTCTTTTTAACAGAAAAGTTTTGAGTTTTCGGAAAACTTTATTTGAAGTAATTTGAAGCACTTACACTCACAAATACAATAGTGTTTACAAATTGCTGGTAATGTGCATTTTAAAGGTGTGAGAGATCGTTGAAAAAAATTACATTTGTGTAATTTTTCAAAAAACAAAAAATACCCCCAAATGAACTTTATTAAAGAGTGCAATTAGCAATATCCGTTCGAAAAGTTTGAAGAAAAAATTTGGAACCATTTACGAGAAAATTGCGTTTGAGCGTTTTTGAAAATTCGGTATTTTGAGCTAGTTTTCACAGAAAACTATTGTATCTTGAAAACTACCCTTCTACATCTCATGAACACATAGGTGAATATTTCGTATAAGCCATGGATCCAAAATTAGATGTCTCACTTTTGCCTTCTAATATCGATCTCACTTTTACCATCATGGCCCAAGCTGAATTACGTTGCAGTACTTCTTCAAATTTTGCCGCTATTTCTTTACCGCAGTTGCCTGGGACTTGGCTTAAATCAGTATGAAGATTTCTAATTGTGGTTATTTTTTTGTACTGCACAAATCGAAACGGTTGATCCACTGATATTAGAGTCGACAAACTTACGAACACGCGAACGACCTTGAGTACTGTATAGATGACAACGGGCTGAAATAAGTGGAGGGAGCAAACTTCATTAAAAAGAACTGCAAATTGAATAAAGCAAACACATTAGGATTTTATAGGCATTTATTAAATTAGTATACCAACTTTTGAATGGAAATTTGCGTGTAAGAGGAGCGGTTGTACGGGGCAGTTGATGTTTCAAAACTACATTGTTATGTAGCGGGAGTTTAAAGTTACGGTTTTTGAAACCATACATTCAAATGGAAAACATATCATCGATGTGCGGAAAATAAGGCGAAAATAGGCATTTACCTCACAATAGGCACTCATTTTCAAAACAGGCAAAAATAGGCACCATAAAAATTCGTTCTGTGAATGCATTGGTAATGAAACGAATTAATACATCGACAGCCTATGATTCTGAGCAAAAGAATAAAAAAGGCAAAAAGGGCAAAATTCACTCTCTACTTATGAGTAAAAAATAAAGAGGAAAGAGTGAGTGAATAGTGATTCCGGGAGCGTCAGCTACCGAGATCATTTGTACCGTAAGTGTAACAGACCGTGCCGGCGTATGGCACCTGTTTCACACTCCCGCCCAATGCTCAATACCACATACATGGTGAGTCACATAACTTTAGCACCTCCTACATTTTTTGAACTGTTGAAGTTATTGCAATGCAGTTTTTACAGAAGTACACTAGGGAATGGGGATAGTTTATACATATATTCATTTCCATTTTTGCACTTGTATTTTACGAGATATTGAGGTAACTTTGTTTTTTCAAATGTAACTATACATATTTTTAGTTTATCATGACGAGCGTGAAAAGATGAATCGAATGATATACATATTGTCAAATATTTGATAAGCATGTTTTGAGTAATTTTGATTTTTTGCGACGCGGTTTAACGGATATTGTAATATCCCGAGCGTATGTTAGCAGGGAGAGAGCTGCGTGACCTTGGGTTGTGGACTGTTATATTGAAAATATCCGTTACATACGAGCCACAAAGAGTCAAAATTACTCAAAAATGTTTATCTAACAAATGACAATATGTACATCTTTGGATTCGTCTTTTTACGCTCATCATGATAGACTTAAAAATATATATAGTTCCATTCGGAAAAAATGTTACCTCAATATCTAGTAAAATACAAATGCAAATGACAAAATAGAATTGAATACATGTATCAATTTTCCCCCATTCCCTCATGCAATTTTGTGAAAACTTCATTGCAAAAACTTCAACCGTTCAAAAATTTCAAGAGGTGCTAAAATTATGTGACTTACTTGTATATTCGGTGTCACATATTATCTTTGCTCGATGCCATTCATTGTGTCTCGGGAGGTGGTATACTATAAGACATTCGACACAACCATTTGGGATGTTTTTAGGGTGAACCGACCGAGACAACAATCAAGCGTTGTGAAAGATAATTTTTTTTGGATTAACTTCATCAATCATCGTCTTATTTGATATTTGGTGGCTGAATGTGATAGAAATAGAAGAGACCTCCTTGGAATGAGTAAGTCCTCATATGAACTGAAAATAGCGTACCCGCAAACCTGCAGCGAATGACTACGGAAACATTCGTTCGTTGAATGTGCACAGCAAACAACTCGTTACCTAACATTCAAAACAGAGGTCGAATCCATTGAGATAACACAGTCGTCTTGGTTCACATAGTCAGGGGCGGATTTACATATGGGCTGAACGGGCTACAGTCCGGGGCGGCAGGTTTTCAGAGGCGGCAAATTTTCCAAAAATTATATTGTGAATTTTAATGTCATGTTCGTTTGAAACAGAAACTAAAATTAAACCATATTCTATTTTTTCCTTTCTTAGACATATCCCATTTGCGAAAGAGTGAGGAAACAGTTTTAGTATTAGTTTTTACTTCAAAAGAAACGATGTACATTTTTTCATATATAAAAAAACCCGCATAAAATATTTATTCCTAATCAGTATGGGAGAATAAATTAACAATATACATATTTCTCCGGGTTAATTTTTTCCTGATAAATTACAGTTTAAACACCAGACTGCGGTTTGTTGAAATTCAAATTTGTCTATTGAAATTTTAATAAAATCGGTCAATAAGTGAAATATAAACCTTTTCAAGAAATATAAACAAATATGCGTTTTTTAAATTTTTTTAAATATTTCGTTTGAACTAAAACCATCATCATCAAAGATTGCATAAAATCAGGTGACGCCATCGAAAAGAGAAGAAAGGAGGTTGAATGTTTCAATTCGCGCTCTTTCATGCACTGACTGCTAATACTCATTTAGATTATTGCTATTAAACAAATTCGTATTGTTAAGTTATTATTCATTGAGACTCTTTGCAACATGTTAACTAATATTACGTGAAGTACAAATTAAATATATGAATTTATGCCATTAAATGTGAAATACTATCTAGTAAAACAAGCTTTCAATGTTTGTCTCTAGTATCTATGATAGTTTTCTAACAATAGTTGAAGATTAATGTAATTCAATTATCAAGTAAAAAAAAATTAGAACACTTAGCTTAAGTTTGTAAAGAAACAAAATATAACTTAATTATTTAAAACAATATAATAACTTCTTAATATTTTAAGTATATCTAATTAATATTTTATACATAAATACATATACACACATTTTGACACATCGTTATCTGTTTTTTATAAATAATGTTAATATAATAAATATAATATAATATAATAAATTATATTAATTCTCAAGGGGCGGCAAAATTAATGGAGCCGAGGGCGGCGACGTGCATAAATCCGCCCCTGCACTTAGTGTATACATATCTGAAGATGTCCTACGCAAATATTGCACGGTGTGAGTCATTGAGACATGCGACAAAAAATAAGGTCATATTATCCCGTGTTCTAGACGAATAACCAAGTTAGAAGGAAAATGTACAAAGGGGAAGAAAAGCAAGCAATTACAACGTAAACTACAATATTACCGTGGTATTCAGCGATGGTGCCGCAGGTACCGCCGAACTCTTCTGGAAGGATGTCCTTGGGGTACTCCTCATAGAACTCCGTCATGTCTCCCGAGTGGAAGTGCGTCTAAACGAACGTTAGAATGCTGTTAATATTTTAAGTGAAGGCTTCCGCGGCCAGAGTTGAGATCTTGGCTGTCAGGGTGACGCCACCTACAAACTTCGGCGACACAGCCTTGTACGCGGCGTCACCCAAACAGCCGATCTCGTTAATACTTTAAGATTTTCTGGCACAAATATGTAGATACTATGAAGCATGTCTAAGCAAATATTCAAAAATTCCTGTATCAAAAAGCAAATTTTAAAAAATTACAAAAAAATTTTTTAAAACTTGAATCTGAAATTATCAAATGAAAGAAATGAAGTAGTGAAAAGTATGTTTGGCACTTTCCTGTAGAGAAATATTGAAAGTATCCAAGTAAATGTATTAAAATAAATATAAAATATTTTAATAAGCTCAATAATAATAATAATAATAATAATAAGCATTATAATAATAAGCATAACAATAATAATAAGAAATTCGCCCATGGATCGAAAAAACAGGAAACTGCTAACAATGCATCATGTTTCCCACCCTCGAGCTGATATACATAGACTTTATGTGTCACGTAAGGAAGGAGGAAGAGGCCTCAGACAAATTGAGGCCTCCTAGCACAATGCAATAGTCGGGTTGGGGAAGTATGTAGTCAGCCATCAAGATGACACTCTAATGAGGCAGGTCATGAAATCTGACCGAAGAATGGGAAACAGAGGCATTGTTATTGTAGCAAGAAGAATTGCGAAGAAAACAAGGCAAGACACGTCGAATAACACAGACACTGATGCTGCTAAACATGAAGTGTGAGACACAAAAAATGTTAAAGAAATCGTGGAGAGACAAACCACTCCACGGACAATACCTAAAAAGAATGGACAAGGTGCAGATCAATAAAGATAAATCATTTATTTGGCTTAAAAGGGGAAGAATGAAGCCAGAATCGGAAGCACTTGTAATAGCTGCCCAAGATCAGGCCTTGAGAACACGACATTATGATAAAGCGGTTCTCAAAATTTCCCAAGATGATAAATGCCGCATTTGCCTGGAGCAAGTAGAAACCATTGATCATATTGTCTCAGCTTGTCCAATCCTAGCAAAGACCGAAAACCTGAAAAGACATGGCAGGGTGTGTAGCTACCTCCACTGGCAGATCTGTACCGCCCTCGAAGTTCCAAACACATGCCCCAAGTTGTACGAGCACTCACCAAAACCGGTGACGTCTGTTGGATTGTGTACGATATTGTACGACCAACAAATTCAAACTGATCGCACGATAGCGGCAAACAAACCGGATATAGTGATCCGGGATTTGGCGAAAAAATCATGTTTACTTATCGATGTTGCTGTACCTTGCGATCAAAACGTCGTTACCAAGGAGGCAGAGAAATGTCTTAAATACAAGAGTTTGGAAATCGAGATCAGCTGAATGTGGGGCGTAAAAGCACAGGTCGTACCGATAGTTATCGGAGCTCTGGGATTTGTTCCGCAAAATTTGTGTACGAACTTGGCTAAAATTCCAGGTCATTCAAAAGACTGGGAAGTACAGGAAATTGCTTTATTTGGAACAGCTCACGTTTTGCGCAAAGTATTGTAGAGGCACCGACAATCCCTAGATCTGCTCCCTAGGTAGCTGGTTGCAACCTGGAGTAGATCTTATATTCAACCGACTCATGACATCTTTAGTCGTGATGTAGAGGAATAATTCACAGCGGGGGCAAAGTTGCTCGCGACCGTGGTCCACACGTGTCCCCTGGGTAACGCTAAATGAGCAAAAGTGATTCGCCACCCACGCGCGTGACCATTGTGAACACTGAGGGAAACTGCTCGTCTGTACTGGTACGCGCGTCACTATACTACGATTTTTCTTACTTTACCCTTCAAGGCCACTCAAATCCCTTCATCGCGATGGAATATGTCACGGTATTTTGCATCTTTCTCAGTCGTTCCGCTAGATTTCACATGATCGCGACCGTATGAAGCAGTGCTTGCGATCATGCGACTTCTACCGGCAAGACCGAGAAAGACGCAAAATGCTGTGTGATATTCCATCGCATGGCCTTGAGGGGCAAAGTTAGAGAAATCGCAGTGTAAATGTCGGGTGAGGGTGGGGGCTCACCATGCGCTGCAGCTCGGGGCTCATGAGCGGGCGCACGAGGGCGAGCGCGCGGTGGCCCACGGCGCCCAGCCGGATCACGTGCACCGCGTCGATGCGCAGCGGCGCCGCCTCCTGCAACACAAGCGGGAGTCTGGTCGTTATACTTCGGTTTTTCTGTGCCGCTAGGAGCATGATCGCGACTATATCGAGCAGTGCTAGCGATCATACGACTCCTGGCGGCACAACGGAGAACGACGCGAAATACCTTGAGATATTCCATTTTATTGACACCCCTCCCGTGCGCCAAGAAAGAAGAACCGAAGTATAGGTCCACGGACAAAAGGTCTAATACTCATTAGTAGAGGCCGGAAAAATATGTAGCATTAAACGTCAAAGATGTACCTAAATATGCAATGAAAACAATAAGAATGTGTAATAATGGTAGGAAATGGTGTGGAGTTTACGATGTTTTCATCATAGAAATACATTTGAGGTATTGGTTTTACATCGTATGTTTTTATTTCAGCATAAAGCCTTTTCGGCCGCCTTTTAGGCTGTCTTGTCTGGACGGAGGACCACAGCCGCCTCAAATTGCACTGAAGATGACCGCAATGCGGCCGAAAAGGTTTTATTCTGAAATAAAAAACATACGAGGTAAAACTAATACCTCAAATGTGTTTCTTATATGTAATAAATATGTAAAATCGGATTTAATATGTAATATTAAAATTCTCTTATTAAAAAACCATTTACATTGCAAGAAATTACATTTAGAAAAACTGCTTACTTTACATCATACAACTTTCTGGTCAGCAGTAATCTAGTGTAATCCAGGACCGTAGTTTAGCATCCAGACTAATCTCAATAGAAGCCGTCGCACAAACTGGCCAGATCTACGACCAGCAAACATACACTGTAGCATCTTCATCGAAGTGTTACACGTTGGCGATCGCAATTTTTTCTCGGAAATTAAAGTTACAGGTCACAAAACGAGGTGTCAATGATATTTTGGACACGTAGACCTCCACAATAATGTAGGAAAAATACTGATTTTAAAAAAATACATATTTTCATTAAAAAAACATCAAATTAATTTGGAGAAATTTGATAAAATAAGAAAATATATTGTGAAAACAGCAAAATATGTAAAATATGTAATATAGTACCAAATATGTAACGGAAAAATTCGATATTGTGTTAGGAGAGCTATGATTCGTCAAGATTCCAATTTGAGAACGGTTAGTAGAAAAAACAAAAAACATAAAAATCTAGTCTCTACTCATGAGATCTAATGAACAGGACGTCTATTGCGAACCAGGTCTAATGCGACAAAGGGTTTAATACAAAAAAAAAGAGGTCTACAATTAGGAGGTTCAATTAATAAGGTCTAACAGATTTAAACATTAAAGGTCTAATAGATCTACAAAGGTGAAATAGCAAAGTTTCTGTTTCTTCATTTTTAAACATCTGAAAATCAAAAGTATATATTTTAACAATGTCAATTAAATTTTCCAAAAGTTTCGAAGAATAGCAAATTACCAAAATTGTAGAGATTCGGGTGATATCGACTTATACCTACGGTTATTGAGCTACAGACTGAATATTTTAACATCTGTATTAACTTATGTATATTACGTACTTACTAAATTAAAGTATCATTCCAGTACTGATTTCATTTCAGACTATGACATACTGACATAATGATATGTGAACCACATTTTGTGGCATTTTTCTGTAACAGCATCATAGAATAGACATTCGTGTACGATAAACCGAAGCTTATTAGACATTTTTGACAATTACACCAAATATTATTAGACATTTTTCATTATTACATAAAATAAGGCATTAGACGTAAAAAAGACCAAATTTCCATTAGGCGTGTGTTCATAGACTTTCTGACATTTGACTTTAAAAATTAGACCTAATATCTTTAGACCTAACGACCTCTAACCCACAAGCGCAATGCACACCCACTCATTCAGGTTGCAACTGTTGGGCTCACGAGTCCGGTTAGTGTAGTGTATGTTTTATCGCGGGAGATGGCGGTGATCTGGAGCCGACCTACACGTCGGCTTGCGGATTTACCCCAATTAGGGTCTCCTACAAGCGGGACACCGCCCCAGCCGAGGCAAGCTCTATACTTCGGTTTTATAACGTGGCCCATCAAGGCCTGTCTTCACGATGGAATATGTCTTGCGCATCAAATCCGACTTCAGCCAATGAGCATCCGAAAGCAGCTTGCTTCACAATATTAGCGGGAATTTTAAATGCTTCCAGTTACCAAATTTATCACCTCGTTACAAGACATTGAAACTGATTTATGAAGCATTTCTTTTAAATATTGCGTCATGTACACCTTCATCGTGTTAGTTTTGATTGGTTACTGTTGAAAATTGTAATTTGTACCACTTCCAAAATGTTTCAATAATACACGCTCTCCATGCAACATGGCAACCAGCGTCTGATTTGGCTTTTCAAACGAAGTGCCCGTGCTATGGTCACGTGGTTCATGACGCAAACTGGTGGAGCACAGAACGAGCAAAACCAACTCAACTCCGATGTCTGAGGGCAGTGTGGGGGTAGGTACGGAGAACTGGGGGTATGTACGGAGAACCAGCTACTTGAAAAACTAAAGAAAAGCTAGATCCCTCTTGCTTCAGCGGTGAGAGAAGGAACTTGTCACGGAAACGCTTTGCTTTGCTGTCAGAGCTCTATAAGTCACGACTCCTAGCTGCACGAACGAGAACGACGCAAAATACCGTGCGATATTCCATGGTGAAGACAAGCCCCCATGCGCCAAGAAATACAAACCCAAGTATGGTTGCCGACGTGTTTTGGTACATACCCTAACCAGTGGCTTGATTGCTTGTGATTCCGGGCGCGTCAACTACAGAGGTCATTAGTCCCGTAAGTGTAGCCCTCGGGAGGTGGCGGTGATCTTTTCCACGCTGGATGGCGAGATCCGGTGCCGATCTACCGTCGACAAGCGGGATTTTCTCCTCAACCAAGAATCTCCCACCAGCGGTTCACCGCCCAACCGGGACACACTCAAAGCTCCCGACTGTCAACTGTCGGGATAAGCTCTAAGCTCCAGACCCGAAGCCTCCCGGAATGTGGGGCAGTGTAGTGCATGTTAGTGTATGTGTAAGGGGTGAGGATAGGAAAAGGAAGGAAAGATCGCGCGCGGTCCGTGGCCCGTTTTTTTAGGGTACTGCTCCGGCATTCGCCTGGTGTTGATCGCAGAAACCACGGAAAACTACCGATCAGAGCAGCCGGCCGCTAGAATTCTCCCCAGACAGCGACTGAACTAGATCTAGCAGACGGTCGAAAATCCTGCCGCCGTCGGGACTCGAACCTAGGACCTCCCGGTCAGAGGGACTGCAGTGACATCAGTTGATGCACTGAGCCATCTCTCCCGGTAACCAGTGGCGTTGAGTGTCCTTTCTGTATGCTTCGTGGCGGTGGCAGGGCAGCGCAGTTTTTTTGTTTTTTTAAATTATTTATTGCTTGTTGGGTTGTACATAAGATCAGTTTACACTCTTTCATATGTATTGATGACTTACTACTAACTAAAACTATGCTTAACCCAGTTTTACTATTGCTATTACATTGGGATAGATTCCACATGAGTGTACCTACAGTTCACAATTGTTTGAGAGTATTTTTAGGAAGGAATCAAACGTGTATCTATTGTGTATTCTGGTCTGTGTGTTGTTTGTTGAGGCTAAATTGTAATGTTTGAGTCGATCTGTTGAGTTTATGTTAGAGGAGAAGTTATTGGATAGGCGTACTATTTGATGGGTGATTGAGTTCATGTTAAATTCTCTACGGAGTTGATGGTTTGAAATGAACCATTGGGCGTTGGTAATTATTCTGAAGAATCTGTTCTGCAACATTTGTATTTTATTTACATTGGATTTTGCAGCATTTGTCCAGATGGACTGCGTGTGCTCACCTGCACGAAGGCCATGAGGCGCTGCAGCGCGGGCAGCGGCGTGCGCGCGAGGTGCGGCAGCGTCACGTGGTGCGCGTCGAGCAGCAGCGCGAGCGGCGCGCGCGCGGCGCTGGCGCCGCCTGCAGCCCCACCACCTCCATGAGCGCCGTGGCCAGGCGCAGCGAGCGCGCGCCGTCGAACAGGGCGGGGTCGAAGGCGGTTGCGGGAGCGTAGCCCAGCACCACCAGGCGCTGCCCGCCCGGCGCGCGCCGCGGCAGCCGCGCCACCCGGCTGCCCCACAAACGACAAGTAACGATCAACAACGCATCCGGCCTCTAGACTTCGGTTTTTCTTACTTGGCGCGCGGGGATGTGTCATCAGAATGGAATGTCTCACGGTATTTCGCGTCGTTCTCCGTTGTGCCGCCAGGAATCGCATGATCACCAACACTGCTCGATACAGTCGCGATCGTGCGACTCCTCGCAGCACAACCGAGAACGACGCAAAATGCCGTAAGATATTCCATTTTATTGACACACCCACGTGCACCAAGAAAGAAAAACCGAAGGCGCGTGAGGGCCTATCTTCACGATGGAATATCTCCCGGCATTTCGCATTTTCTCGGTCGTGCCGCTAGATCTCGCATGATCGCCAGCACTGCTCGAAACGGTCGCGGTCACGCGACATCTACCGCCACGACCGACAAAGATGCGAAATGCAGTGTGATATTCCATCGTGCAGACAGGCCCTCACGCGCCAAGAAAAAAAAAGTATAGTGCTAGCTCAAGCAGAAATGACGCCAGCGACAGTAAGTTATCGCCTGCAACAATTGGTTAGTTAACAATGTTAAACAATTTTATACATATTTGAAATTATCATTTTTTTACCCTAGACCTCAAGCAGAAACTAATTTCCAAGATTCTTCCCACAAAGCCAATCCTGGTTCCCATTCCACACATTGTCGAGCAACCGGAACGTCGAACAATCCGGCGCTTCCGCTTTCGCTAATACAGCACTTTGGCTAATACAGCACTTTGGCTAATACAGCACTTTCAATAATACAGCACGCGTATGTGCTAGGAATGTCCTTTTTAGTGAGAGTGGTTTATATTTTTCATTTCCAATGCGGGCACAAATTCAAAGAAGCTTCGCATTTTTCGGACGTGAGAAACGTCTGTGGTTTTGTTCGACACCCAGGAATCGGAATTCCAACGAATAAAACAGTTTCGATTTGGATTGAAAAATGCAAATATTTGATTATTCGGTCTATTCTCATATTCCGCATATCGACTGAAATATCATTCTTAGAGGGTTATAGCTTACGACATAAGTGAGGTCACTCGAAAGCAAGACTTCAAGCAACAGGTCGTCATTAAATATCTGCTAATGATGTGTTGCTTTGGCAGCGTTTTTGCTGCTGCAAGGCCGCCATTAAATAAACTAGGTCCTAAAACACGTACGTATTTTCTCACATCATTTCGAACATTTGAAATGTTTGATTATTCAGAGTCAACGAAAATCAGATTTACGCCATTTGTAAGCGTAATTTGCTCTGTTTGTGGAAAAAGTACAGAAATATTGGAGCCGTTTTTGGTCTCCCAAGAGAGCTCCAAAAACCGCGGGCTACTTCCAAAAAGACCGGTAAGTCACATTCCGTCTTTTCTCCTAGCAACGGGCATCTACTTGTTACAGGAATGCCCGACCAGATGGCGCCGCCTCCCCGACGCTTCGCTAAACCACTAAGGCATTGTTGCGAATTCGTAGAATTTCGTGTTTTCTCTACAAGATGTGACGGAATCATTATTTGAAAATTCACAGCTACAGCAGTGATTTCCCAGCCGTTTTATTAGTCTGTATAGAAGCAGTAAACGCGTGTGAATCGACTAACGCGATTACGCGCGTTTGTAGCGTTCAGAGCTGTGTTCTCTAAGAACAAGCAGCTTCTAAAATACATCGCGCCAAAACAGTAGAGAGTTTCTGCACCCTCGAACGTGAAGCACTATCAATCTTCTGCGCATGTGCAGATGCACTAAAGTGATGCGAAACTGGAACTGCGCATGAGCACAAGACCGATAATACTTCACGTCTGAGGGTGCAAAAACTCTCTATTATTTTGCACCGCGCCAAAGCAGCTCGGCACGCGTATGCCCGAAAAACGAACAAAAGAAGTGAGAGAAACGTTTTTCCCTAGACCAGGTAAAAACTGGCAATTTATTCATTACTCAATGAGTCTTTCGTGGAAGTATACTAATAGTTCGTCAATACTTCTCGTTTCAGACATTTCCCTTGTGTGAATGCATTAAAGCGACAGGTCTGCTGCAGTATATTTCAGAAGCTCTCTCAAAACAAGGAATAAAAGGCGAATAAAAGTGTTTATAGTGTAAATAGTGCAGTGAAATGGTGTATGTGTGAGTACGAATGTATTTGTACACATAGTTTAAGAATGAATGTGAGTGTGAATGAAGAAAAAGAAGAAGAAGAAAACATGTACAATAAAAGAACTTTTTTAGAAACTCCATAACAATTGTATAAAACTAGCCAATGCTCAAAGAGGCAGTTGCAGCAGTTTATTAGTTCATAAGATAGTTATAACTAGTATTTTAAGACAGGCCCGCTCCCTGCTGCATATGCCCAACCGGCTGCAGCTAAAATGTATCCCCTGAATGTTAATGAACTCCTGCCTCTCCAGGGTAACTGGAGGGGAGGAATATTCAAAAACAAAAAATAAAACAAAAAACTCAACCTATATTCGCAGCCTCAACACCATAGAAACTTTATGTCTCCAACCTATAGAATTGTTCCTGTTCCCAATAAAACAGGATCTCAGGGTAAGTTGGGTCACAATATATTTAAAAGTACTTCAATTTTCTTATCGCCGACTCGAAATTAACGCGAAATCGGCGATTCTGTTTCGGGTAATTGAAGAAAAAATAACGCGAAACGATGCAAGAGGACTCACAAGGCCTGGAGCTGGTCGCGGTTGGCGTCGTCGGCGGGGTCGCGCCCGCTGAACAGCTCGGGCGCGTGCGTTCGCATCGTCCAGAACTTGTCCACCAGCTGCTTGGCGCGCTGCAGGCTGTACTCGCTGCTCGCCAGGAACGGCGCCAACTCCTCATCTGCCACACATCACATAGGGCATGCATTCATTCATTCATTAGTTTTCTCTGGCGCCACAACTACTAAGGTAATTATTCCCGTAAATGTAGTGTAGGCTTCATCCCGGAGGGGGGAGGAGGAGGAGGAGGAGGAGGTGGTGGTGGTGGTGGTGGTGGTGGTGGTAGTGGTGCTGGACCTAGATGTCAGCTTGCGGGTTTCCGCTTCCAGAAATATCTTTCATTGGACACCGCCTCAACCGGAACTAGCTCGATGCTTCTGACTGGTCTCCCGTCATGTGAAGTAAGGTATGTAGTCTGAATATTAAATATAACATTACTATATTTTATTATTACATTTTCTACCCATTTTCAATTTCTTGCTAGCTGTATCAAAATCGATAATTTGCAAAATGTGTATCCTATACGAATTAGAGGTCATTGTTGCCCATTGATGTAACGCCGCACTGATAACAGAAGGCGATAATGACGACCGTTGGTTCGCGTTAATATAATAATTTTATTTACTGCTAAAATACGCATCGCACAGCATTGCTACATTTATGTAGAACGTGACTACACTGAATTCAATGGTAGAATGCTGGTTTCATTTAATCGTTTGAATTTAAAAAAATATACGTATTCATGACGCTCCATTTGTTTAAGAGTTTTTCAAATGGTAGCTGAAGTGTAAGACAGAAATTGTCATATTATAATATTACGTAGTCATTAGCAATATCGTGAGATAGTACATGCAGTTGTAGACCCACTAGTTTTTAAAGCAATCATTTCGTCAGTTCCCATTATTTGTAGGTAGATCAGCACTGCCAGCTTTCTAATGTTAAAATCAAACTCTAGTATTGTAATAAGTAGGGGACGATTTTGATGACCAAAAACATTCCCAAAAATTATCTATGAAATGCTCTTAAATATTTTTAAAATGTCCTAAAGCAAAAATTACGTAAAAAATCTGATCAAAATCAGTTCCGATGAACAACTCAAACTTATGTTACTGATATAATCGAGGCTTCTTCCTTTCGTTCAAGTGAACACAGCGTGAAACTTTTGTTTTGGACTTTTCTTCACCAAGACATCTGTGGTTATACCGAAATCGACTGAACCGACAAGGGCGCTGATAGGCGTTACCTTAGATTTACAATGTCATATGCTGACAGTACAATTACTGAGCGAAGAAATCGAATAGCCTACTTAGGAATTCCATGGAAAATATTTGTTGCATCTCATAAATACTATTTGAAGCAAGTATCAATAAAATATTAAAATAGATTAAATCAACGAAAAATGCTTAAAAAACGGACAGAAAATGGTAAAAAAATGACTTCTCAGTTTCTTTAGTTTACTTCTTCAATTTTAGGTCTTCTAAATGGTTAAAAATGACTTCCATCGAAGAAAAATGCCAAAAACATCGTATAAAAATGGTTTATTTCCTTTTGTCATAACATTAAATTATTGCATATACTAAAAAGGCATTGTCCTAAAGTGAAAAAGAAAAATACATTTCATTAAAACCCGTCCCCTGGTAATAACCTTTAAACTTCCGACCCTTACCTAGCATGGGCGGGAGGTGCGGCTGCTTGGCCAGCCAATCCTGCAGGTGCTGCAGGTCGGCGCGCGCGAGGCGCGGGTCGCCGGCGAGCATCTGCTCCAGCGGTGGGTACGCCACCTGCAGTCCCTCCGCCATGGCCGCTGCTCTGCGCTGACCTGAGCTGCCACAGGCACACAGACGCTCGCCGCGCGCTCGCCGCCGCAGTTATAGCCCTGGCCGCGTGGCCGCGCTGGGCGCGCCGCTCGCCGCCTCGCGCTTGCAATTGACAGGGTTAGGTCTCCAAATCAGCCGCTCTGGGCGAATGCGGCTGGCGATTGTCTCTGGTCCAATTCACGTCATAAAAGTGTCTCCCTGAATTCGTTATAACTAGGGCACGGATGTTTGATGACCTAAAAATGTTAGAAATGTGCAAACATTTATGACCTACAAAATATGAAAACATGACCAGAAATATGACTCAAATTTTCTGGTTCCATTTTCGAAACCTTCAAAATCTTTCCTGAGTGTTTAATTAACCATTTTATTGAAAATATACTTTTAAAATCTACCACATTCGCAAATCACACATTCTGCTTTGGCGCCCCGTGAAGACAATTCTAACTCGATAGAGTTAATAAGTAAATTTTATACATGCGGTTGTCCTTGGCACAAAACCTGACAAACTGAACTAACAGTTCCTTCGCATGTGGTACTTTGTACGCTTTTTCTCCGTCTATATAGCTTGCCCTCGTAATTCATATATTTTATAGGAAATGCAGACTATAAATTATAAGAAATTAGATAACAATTAGAAAATATGAGAAATCTCTCTGAGACGACTGCAAGCAAATATGCGCAAATGGAATCAAAAATATGAAAATATGACAAAATATTTAAATTAATGGAAAAAATATGATCATAATACGGAAAATTAACGAAAAATGATAACACGAAAAGTTAAGGGAAATGACCAAGGGGTAAAAAGAGGGTCAAACATTACTTTAATATGACACATT
>JAHLJT010005866.1:0-14574 GCA_031308135.1 Acheta domesticus
GCTTAAATATTTTATGTTAAATTTGAAAGTCTCTTGTTTCGGGTATACATGTGCTTTTAAATCAGTAGTAAAAGTGCACCAACACATTTATTAGCACTTTAATCTATTGTTTTAGATACACTTGGACATGGGCGCCAATGACGTAATAGTGAAGCGCCCTTAAACCTAATCAAACAAACATCGAACCAAACCAAGAACATGAATACACACATTATTATACTAATTGTTTACCACCAACACACAAATGATTGCCATTGCCGTTTATGGAGAAATATTGTTAAAAAAATGAAACATATTCAACCTATGCCAGATATTCAAATACTTTTGTAGAGAGAACTAACGAGCAAAACCAACCCAAACAAGAAGACTTATTAATACACATTATTATACTAATTTATTACAACAAACCAAAAATTAATTGCCGTTTGCCGTTTATGGAAAAATAATTGTTAAAAAACTGAAACATATTCAACCATGGCCGGAATTTCAAATACGTTTGTAGAGAGAACTGACGAGCACAATCCAACCAAACCGAGAACACAATTACACACAATCT
This sequence comes from Acheta domesticus, assembly GCA_031308135.1. Taxonomy (NCBI): domain Eukaryota; kingdom Metazoa; phylum Arthropoda; class Insecta; order Orthoptera; family Gryllidae; genus Acheta; species Acheta domesticus. The sequence goes on from JAHLJT010005866.1 coordinate 557, forward strand.
ATTTCACGGATGTGTGTGCTGGCGTCGCGTCAAGCCAGCTCACACCCGTTTTCGCCCTGAAGGACACGTGGCAATCTTAATTCGAAATTGTGGCAGTTTAATTGGCAATTAATTAGCAATAAAATGATTAGACATGTTCATTCGGTGAGCTGACTGGGCGGTTCCAGCTTGACGCACCTTCCCCCGGCTGCCAATTACTACCGTAAAACTTTTATCGCGGAGCGGCCACACTAGCTCGTTTCGAATAGATCAAACACGACAATGTTTTCTTTCGGCCTAGTTCATGTAAAATCAAATGGGATTTTAATTTATTTCATTCCATGAGTAGTAAGTTTCCTTGCTATTTTCTAGTTTGAAACATAATTAAGGAGCAAAACGATATATCCGGGATAAGTATGGTCAGTTAAAACAAATAAAAGCAATTTCATCGTAACAATTTTAATTGTGGATTTTTTTGTTTACAATTCTTCGCTGTGAGTCACAAATTCCTTGTCGCCATCAAACGCAAGGAATTTGAAGTCTCTCGTCGCTCAAACACCCTCGAAACTTCGATTTTGTTAACTGCTTATGAAAATAAGCTCTCATTTACATACGTGGACCCAAACAAAGAAATTACTTTGGCTGCTTTCATATGTAGTTTTGAGAACTCATATTGTGGGAAATATTCATAATACTCCAAAGAGCTCGGCGTTCGAAATCTTTCTGTCTTTAGATGGATGGTCTGAAAATAAGTCCTGCAGAACCACTATGAAACAAAATGTCAATACTCTTCGATGTCGCCATTGAGATAAAGCGCAGCAGCTAGCCAACAGTAGGTTGTCAGTTTTCTTATCGCACAGACTGAAGGAATGCCCTACTCCCCCGGTGACTAACTTGCACCGGCGCTCTGCGTGGGACACGGGCGGAGCAAAATTGCACCGGAGCACGGTTTTGGACAGGCCTGTCTTATGGGAACCCACAAATTCTCAGAGCATATGAGAGAATCAGTCATTTCAACAGCGAAGCTACTACCTTATAATAGTAATAACATCCACAATTTCTTTAATTTATTGTATTTAGATGCAGCCCGTGTCTCAGAAAAGCAAACATTAATACGTTATTTAAACTAATAATATCCATATTGAGGATGAATAAGTTTCCTTTAAATTTGTTTTGCGTTCGTAACTCGTCTACAAGCCCTTCTGGGGTATTGAGCGCTTGGTATGATCTTCCTTAAAATCCTGTCTTTAATGTAGTCATTCATCGTCAGTCATTTTCATGTATCCTTTCGGCCACGGCATTTTCACATCTCTTTTTAATCGTTTGTAGAGAATCACGTGAAGTTGGTATTATTATATTATTGAATTAAGCTTATTGAATTTGAAATGACTGCTTGGATATTTTGGAGTTTAATGAACGAAATACAGCGACCTGAATTTATCGCTATGAAAAGTAAACGAAAAATGGGACAAATATCAGTATATCATCAACATTGTGAAAAATATTACGAATATCGAAATTAAATGAAGTTCTACACATGCATTGAAAATAATTCACATACAAAATGTATAGTGACGACTTCTCCTTCCACTCAAACAATACCATTTTTAAACTTAGAAAATTCCCCAACTTAAAGAAGCACACTCATTCACAGAAAAATATATTTATTGCCCACCTCTTCACATATTCAATAATCCGATACACCCCACTTCCATATAGTCTCATTTCTGCCCAAATAGACATGTGCCAAGAATTGAAAATTCCTTCCGAAGATATCAAAACATTCTAAAACAGAAATTATAACAAATAGAATCGCTGCTAATCATAAAATTATACTATGGAAGCGAATGGATAATACGACACCACAGAGAAGTAATAACTACTCGTATATTGAATATTTTTCGTAGATTCAAAACTAGAACGTAGTTCGTGAACAACAGGACTTTATACAGAGACGTTGGCATAATTCCACTGGATGACCTGATCACCACAAGAAGCCAAATATATTAGAAGAGATTGTGCCAGCACATGAATCACCTTCCAATTAATCTACTAGTAAGTCAACGCATACGCAGGCGCACACGAAAAAAAATACTTATGAAACGACAAAAAATGTAATAGTAGTGATTTATTTTGATATTTTGTTGTACTGTATACCATTTGATTAATGTTCAAAAATGAACTGATTATAAATTTGCAGACGAGAAATAATTTTAAAATACGAAAATGAATTTGAGATTTCCTCTATGAGACGTCTTTCATCGTTCCTATTCATTCGCTCAGAATATTACAATCAATTTCGAGATTTCAATGGAAGTGCACGTTTTGGGGTCATCTGATACGAAAACAGTGTTTTTTCCGAAACGTCATCCATCGGTCCACTTGTCGTTCTGTGAACACACTAGTGCCTAAATTATTCGTAGAATGTTTGCTAAAACATTGCAGTATTGATGTGGCCGACTCGAGATCCTGCAATTTGAAAATAATTCTTTAAATATTGTAGCGATTTAGTTGACGCGATTTTTTCTTCACGTGAAATTAGTTCTTGACAATCAGTTCTTTATAAAATATCATGTAAACTTTTCTGAATATTACTTGTTTTGCACAATCTTGATTGAAATATGAGCGACATTAAAAAATATTAAATTTAAGATTTTCTCAAAACTGCATCAATATTGGTTCTTTAATGTTTTGCATGGATAGTGCTATATTCACTGAGTAAAATGAAATGAACTACATTTTAATTTAATATTCTTCACTTACGCGTTCTTTACGCTATTCGAGGCCAAAGTTTAATCAACATTTTTGGAGTCATTTTGAGAAAATTTTAAAATATTTACAAAGAACTTCCAAAATCAAAATGTTTCTGGCAAACTCAGAGGGCCTCGATATCATTTAAATCGATCGAGGAATATTAATTTTGAAGAAAATCGTAAGTACAGTTTAGGCGCTAGCATTAACCAAGACGAACGGACAGACACAGACTGACGTTTTGCCGTCGAAATTAATTTTTATTGTTATATGTGTAATATTTTAATGTTCTAATACAGACTCAAAAAAGGAATCATTTCAGCAATTGAAAAATGTAAAAAAATAATGTTACGTAACAATAATATCCCTTTCACCCATGTAACGCAGCGTAACACAGGCTCAGACCCCCTCCCCCTTTTTACCGTTTCGTAATTTATGGACGTTCCCTTACACAACGTGTTAAAGGAAATAATTTGCTATATTCTCGTAAACAAACACGATTTACTCAATTTTTCGTTAACAGGATCTGGCAATAAGAGTTTTCTATGAAAATTCACCGGCATACGATTACAAAATTTCTCTCGTAACTAAGTAAGTATGAAAAAGTAAAAATATGTTACAGGCATCAATAGATAGTTGCTGTGAAGAGGGTGAAAAAAAAACCGAAAAGCTAACTCAGACTAAACGTATTAAGAGACTAACAAATACGAGAAATCGTGCTATTTTGGAGTAGGACTAGAAAGTTAGCCTTTTTGTCTCAGAAATGGGAATTTATATAACAAGTAAAGCTGGAAAAATAGCGAGTTGCTGTAATTTCAACTACGATACTGCGAGTATTAAACTTTTTATTTCTAAAAAGCAAAATTTTAGCGTCTCTGAAGTAGACAGGTCTTTCACTAATGAGATAATTAGCTCTTATGTGGCTTTGCTATTCTGAGAATGAATGAATAGAATACGAATATTTCAGTTTGCTTTGGCGCTAGTGAAAATATTGATTTTTCTTTGGCAACGCTGTGTAGCCCTTATCTGATTTCATCCGGAGTCGAAAGTGCATCCCCAGGAAAATTGGCAAGTCCAGTGTTAGATTGAGGCTTATGAGAGAAATCGATAATCCCTCTAAAGAAAGATGATTTCATTCAACTCTTTTCTGAACTATAATATCGAATCAAGCAAAGAGATATCACTAATATTGTCGCCCGGTGTATTAGTGGAAGCAGTCATTTTGCGTTAATTTTTGGTAAAAATATTTCTGGATATCAAAAAAATTTCTATTCATTTTTTACTCAAATCTGTATTATCTTGTTGTCTTTTAAAAAATAGAAGACACAAAATATATTTCTGCATACATCTGAAATCAATATCCAAAAACTTTCCACCTTCAAAAAATTTTTCGACAAATTTAATTTTGAAATTTATTTTATTTTACTTTAAAGCTATGAAATATCAACACACAACTAAAAGACGTCCCATAAATATTCATCAGAACTACCTTCTGGAAAACTTAATTTCAAAGTAGAGATTGCAAATTCCGAGTACTGACACACTAAGAATAATTGTAATTGCTGATCACCAGCAATTCCATCATCTTATTCACATTTTCTATGAAAAGCGTTTGTGAGACATTGCATGCATTTACTATTTTGTTTCTTTTTAAGTAAAGGAGACAAACAGGAAACAGGCAGAAGGCAAACAGGAAAAGTCAAGACGGGTTTTAGTGAATTACTCACAGACACAAAAAAAGTCCTATTTATTTATTTGTCAAAAACAGTAAAAACTGTATATGACGTGTGGGGAAAGAAATTTATCTGCGCACATTTTCTTGAGGGCCAGAATTTAAAAAAAACAACGAAAAAATGAATTTAGAAAATAAAAATATTTGAAAAATGTTTTTCCCGAGTTATAGATCGATTTTTCACGATTGATCATATTTCTTGTCGATATATCGCTAAAATTCTGCAACATTTCTTACGACTTACGATTACAAGATTACTAAACGACTCTCTTTCCGAAGTACGTAACTTCGAGGTATCCGAAGTATTAAGACCGCAATTTCATTGTCCTTTCTGTGTTCTAAGTCATACAAACAGTTTTTGTTTGTGCAAAAAAGAAAATAACAGTACAATATTTTAAAATTCATTATATTCCCGATTTAAATCGTGTTATTATCTCAATGCCGCACGTCTATTACATTTTTTTTTTTTTTAGAATTCCTTGTTCGCTATCACGAATTTTGCCCGTTCATGCAAACATTCTCAAGACAAAAGTATAATTTTGTAATTAGTGGATTTTTACTTTCCCGTATACATACGTATATACGGAGCTTGAATTAGTTCCATTTTTTCTCCCCACTTAGCAATGTCCTGACATTGCTATTGTAATACATATCTTTGATTGTTTCTTTTTTGTTTTATTCACGTATTGTTCTTTATCATATGGTGTCTTGGATGCAGTCGTGTGTTGTTTAGCGTTGATGCATTTTGTCCATGAACTTTTTCTTAGTTTTTTTAGTTTTTGTTCATGGTGTTGTCCCAATACTCCCATTTTACATTTATTTCTATTTTTTATAGCCGATCTTCATTATTTTCCCCTCTTCTCTTTCTTGTATTGCTACTTGCCAGACTGCAGCATAGATCACTCTTTCCTGTCTTGTGAGAACATTTTCTATATAAGTGTCTTTACCTTTTAATTTATTCTTGTTCTTCGTGATTGACATTTTATCTCATTATTCTTCCTGTTTTATTTTCTCCAATAAAGAATGCATCAACAAAGTTTAAATTCCCAACTACGTTTTCCAGGATGATATTCCCCGATGGTTTTTACTCGTCTCAAGGCCTCTTGAATTTGAAACCGATATCTTAGTATTTAAGGGTACTTTACATGAATCCCATTTTGAGATTTTCTAAATTAAAAGAAAATGGCTCCAATTTTTTAATTATATTTTGTTGTTGAATAGTGCGAAGGACTTTGAAGGGAATGACGTAGGTATCATTTTCGTTGATAGGCCCAATTTTTCGAAAATTGCAAAAAAACTGTTTAAAACTGAAGATGAGAGATTTTCCGCCTCAGACAAAGTCGGTTGTACAAAATTAGCACTTCAAATAAGGTCATGTACCATTTTTTTGAAAACGTGTAGTTTTTGCGTAAATTGCGATTTAAATATTCAAAAAAAAATTCTCAAAAACCGCTCCAAATTTTCTCTTTAAATTTTCTGCACGTGTGTAATAAGGGACGGTACAATATATAACTGAACTAATGGTGCTATAGAATGGCACATACTTTCTCGCAGTAATTTTCCAATTGCCGATCATCGGATAAATTATGTGGAGTAAGCCCTTCACTGCTGCCTTTCTTGGTCATGTTTTTTGAAAGACATGTTTTTCGCATGTTGACAATTGCCGGCTTCCTCATGATAGAACTGATACAAGTACGTTTTGGCTAAAATATAAGCAGTTGATTTGCATGTTGGTCCCGTAGCGCGGTTGGTTAATGCACCTTCGGGTTGAGATCTTCAATAAGGAAGGTGCCGAGTTCGATCCCCCGAGGGGGATTTTAATTTGATGAATGTGATGTTGCAGGAAAAAACATTGAAGAGTGTAGATACTTTATTGAACATCATTTGAAGTACTTCTACTCACGAATAGAATCAATGCAGGTAAATAGACAGGACTTGTCTGTGTTTTCCCTAACTGCGTCTTTTAAACAATTTTTCAACTCTGTTATTCGATTTCTGAAGTGTATGACATGTCAAATCAACCTTTGTCTAGTATATATCTGTATGAACCAATTGAAGTAAAATTATGAGTATTTTAACGTTAAATTACATTATATTATAAATTACATTAATACATTATATCCGGAACGCATGCAATAATTTTACAATTCCTGACGATTCCAAAAATTGTTATTACTTTCTCGCCTTACGAATACTTCGTAAAGCGGTTCACCCCTGCCTTTCTTGGTCAATGTTTGAAAGTCATGTTTTTCGCATGTTGAAAATTACCGGCGGCTAATGATAAAATCGATACAATTACGTTTTGGCTAAAATATAAGTAATTGCGATAAATGTCCTGGAAATATCTGTATATACTTGTTCAAATTTTTAACTTTTCACAATTTTTTACTTCTCTTCTTGGATTTGTAAAGCGTGATGAACCATCGTATCAATTGTTTCTTAATCATGCATTTACCAATTTTTATGTCGGGTCTTTTCTTTCATGGCTCTGTTTAACACATGCGGTGTTTCTGGTGCGTAGTGGTATAAGTGCCGCTTCGTTGAGTTTCGGATGTCGGGTTTCGGTATGGAAAACGTTTTCTGGTATAATACACTTTTGCTGGTTAATGAAATAGTGGAATAGCAATAAGGACCGTATAGAAGCAGAGCGAGAAAGTATGTGCGTTGGAAGCACCACTTGTTTTATTATTTTTACTTTCCCGTATACATACAGGGTGAGGCGCCTAAGATTCCCACAGCAAGTATCTTCCAAACGGTTTGAGGTATTGGGATGAGGTTTACGCCAAGTTGTTGCAAGTAATGGGGGAAATAACATATTCAATTTTCTTGTTTGTGTCTTTTGTAATTTTGGAGATATCGACACAACTTCGATTTTTAAATGGAAGTATATATATTTTTTTCCCACCAACTATGGGCCTCCCCCGTAACTTCTAAACGGTTCCCGATACAGAAATGTAGTTTTCTCCCAACAATACGGAATCATGGGGCAAGTAATGTGCCGTAAGGATATTGTCCGAAAAAAATTTTAGTTTTCGAGAAAATTAATCGTCTTTCATTTTTGAAATGAACCATGATTTTTTCTCACTAGCGAGAGGTAGACGAGTGCAATGACGTAACTTGTTATTGTTTTAATAGTATTTTTAGCACAAAATTATACTTTCTGACAAATGATTTTAAATAAAATGCACGAGATTCCTTTGTCAATTCTTGCAACTGTTGCCAGGAAGGGTGTATTCTCGGCGGCCGGCTCTTTTCGAGGAGAGGCCGCAAAGGCCTTCACCAAAAGTGACAATAGCGACAGCTGCTACAGCAAAAAGTGCAGGTTTCATTTACAATCTCTTGTCAGAAAGTATAATTTATTACACAAAATACTATCAAAATATGAACATATGTTACATCATTGCATTCCCTTTTTTATGATTTATTATTTTTATGATTTATTGCTAGTAAGAAAAATGTATGGTTCGATTTAAAAAATCAAAGTTGATTTAATTTCTCCAAAACTAAAAGTATTTCAAACAATATCTCTACACCATTTCACTTGCTCCATGACTCCACATTGTTGAGCGAAAACTGTATTTTGATATCGGAAGCCGTTTAGGAGTTATAGGGGTGGCCCATAGTTGGTGAGGACTACTTGTAGTAAATCACCAGCTGGATTTTGTAATGGAATCTCGAAACCTATGCTCTCAAATTCAATCTCAGTTCGGAGAGTGATTTCGCGGGCGCTAAACACTCCCAAAACGACGTTTTTGGATCAATGCCGCCATTTTTAATTAAGAGATGAGACGTCATTGGCCGCGACAATATATGCAATCCAGTTGGAATTGTGAAATTTTTGCTGGGGTTAACTTGAATTTTTATTTTACGTAATTGTTATAAAGAAATTTTCTATATAAGTGTCTTTATCTTTTAATTTATTCTTGTTCTCCGTGATTGACATTTTATCTCATTATTCTTCCTGTTTTATTTTCTCCAATAAAGAATGCATCAACAAAGTTTATATTCCCAACTACGGTTTCCAGGATGTTTTTGTTTTTTCTCTTTGTATGTGGCTGGGTTTCCTTGTCGTGAATCCTTTCATTTCATCACTATGTTATTTCTTTTCTCCTTTTTTTATTATTTTTACTTTCCCGTATACGTACGTATATACAAATTATATATGTAGTGTAGGGAAGTTATGTAATGCTGCACGAGAAAACGGCGGATTTTCTGGAAAAAAGTCATTTTTAGGCCACGATCACGAAAAAGTGGATAAATCCTGAGCTAAATTAAGAAAAAATCCTCTAACACGTAGTTTATCCAGAATACATGTGTTGTGGGTCCTTGAAACCGAAAAACCAATTGACGGCAAAACGTCCGTCTGTCCGGTGTATGTGAACAACACTAGCGCCTAAGCCATGCGTAGGATTTTTCCAAATTGAAGAAACCCCTGACCATTTGGCTTGCGTTGCCCTGCGATTTTGAAAAGCATTCATTAATTTTTAGGGGTACTTTACATGAAGCCTCCGAACATTTTCAAAATTTTCTCAAAAACGGATCAAAATTTTTAATAGAAAATTATGATATAGGATTAGGTTTAAGTTATGTAATATTCCTAATATCACATTTTTCTATTTTAAATGGCCTGAAAAATTGAGAAAATGTTAAATAAAATAATGTCAGCCATGGATGACAGCTGGAAAGTAGGTGATGTAAAACCAAAAAACTAGTCTAGATTAAAGAAATCAGAAGAGATCTAGTACGAGAAACTCTGTGACATTCTGTTGCAACACTAGTTTCTTTTTATGTGACAACGAAAACGCTCCAAAACTGCGAGGTTTGGCATACAGGCAGTCCCACCAACTATGGGCCTCCCCCGTAACTTCTAACGGTTCCCGATATAGAAATGTAGTTTTCGCCCAACAATGCGGAATCATGGGGCAAGTAATGTACCGTAAGGATATTGTCCGAAAAACTTTTAGTTTTCGAGAAAATTAATCATCTTTCATTTTTTAAATGGAACCATGATTTTTTCTCACTAGCGAGAGGTAGATCGTAAGTAGACGAGTGCAATGACGTAACATGTTATTGTTTTAATAGTATTTTAGCACAAAATTATACTTTCTGACAAGTGATTTTAAATTAAATGCACGAGATTTCCTGTGTCAATTCTTGCAACTGTTGCCATTCAGGAAGGTTGCATTCCCGGCGCCGGCTCTTTTCGAGGAGAGGCCGCGAAGGCCTTTACCAAAAGTGACAATAGCGACAAGCAGCTACAGCAAAAAGTGCAAGTTTCATTTACAATCTCTTGCCAGAAAGTATAATTTATTACACAAAATACTATCAAAAATATGAACATATGTTACATCATTGCATTCCCCTTTTTATGATTTATCTATTGCTAGTAAGAAAAATATATGGTTCGATTAAAAAAAATCAAAGTTGATTTAATTTCTCCAAACTAAAAGTATTTCAAACAATATCTCTACACCATTTCACTTGCTCCATGACTCCACATTGTTGAGCGAAAACTGTATTTTGATATCGGAAGTCGTTTAGGAGTTATAGGGGTGGCCCACAGTTGGTGAGACTACTTGTAGTAAATCACCAGCTGGATTATGTAATGAAATCTCGAAACCTATGCTCTCAAATTCAAATCTCAGTTCGGAGAGTGATTTCGCGGGTGCTAAACACTCCCAAACGACGTTTTTGGATCAATGCCGCGATTTTTAATTAAGAGATGAGACATCATTGGCCGCGACAATATATGTAATCCAGTTGGAATTGTGAAATTTTTGCTGGGGGTTAACTTGAATTTTTATATTACGTAATTGCTATGAAGAAATCGAGAGAGTATGTCCACCACTAGTTTTTCAATTTAGAGGGGAGACAATATTACACAAGAACTACAAATCCATAGTACACTCGAATGAAACATAGCTTTGCTCGAAATATTGAAATTACGGAAAAATATAAATATTCTGAAAAACTATAAACTATAAAATGGAAAGTTCTAAAGTTGAAGAATAGATTTCATTAAAAAGGGTGGTGTAGGTCAGGATCACAAAAAATCAATCAGATTTTCGATTTCGAGAGGATTTACTGATTATCGAACATAAATCATAATTGCAAAAGCATTTTACTAAAATTTAGGTGACAATTAAAAAATTGGAGCAGATTTTGAAAAGATTTTAAAGATATATTGGCTTTGCGTGAAGTGACAGCCACAATTTTGTTAGGAGAATCAATTCGGCTCCCAACGAGTTAGGTTATCCATTTTCGCCAAAATGTCGACATCAATATGTGGAATATTTATTTCCTTTTTATCACATTCTCAGCCGTCCTCTATCCGGTGTTTCAGTCAAATAGAGAACGTAGGATTCTGGTCGTTCAATTATTCTGAACGTAATCATCCTAACAATGGTAATTTTAGTTTAAATGATAATATTAATGTTGCTTTTTCCATGGGTTGAACATGGGCTGCATTTAAATAACACAATAAATTAAAGAAATTGTGGATGTTATTACTATTATAAGGTAGTGGTTCCGCTGTTGAAATGACTGAGTCATTCATATGCTCAGAGAATTTGTGTTTTCTCATAAGATGACCTTCTTGGCATTTACGTATTAGGGAACATTTGTAACAACTTATGTTTCCATGATTTTCACTCGCAAGCAATCGACTTGCGTTCTGAAGGTAGTTTCAAATATCATTCTGGTGTCAGGGTCGCATGAGAAAAGAGTGTCGCTCAATGCACGTTGCATTTGGAAACGGCTTGAAGGGTAGATTTGTGAGAGAACTGCCATTGACTTGCAAAGAAATGGGAGTTGTCATGACATGCTAATTTCTTAGAAACAATTACATATCTCGAAACGAAAGGCGATAGCGCCGATTGGATTGCGAAATTTTGCATCTCATTCAAAGGCAGTTTAGAAAGAATAAAATATTTCGCAAAATTTGTAAATTTATAAACAATTTCCAAATTTTGCAGTTCTGAAGAGGAAAGGGGTCCCTTATATTCCAGAACCGAAAACTGCGAATTAACAAATTTTCAACAATTAACAATTTTATAAACAATTCCGAAACGTGCGGTGTACGGAGGAATGGTCTTCAAATTGTCTTTGAGGTGAATATTGCAAAATAACAATTTTGACAAGCGATGCAAAATTATTACTGAATACCTAGTTTAATTGTTGCAAAAACCTTAAATTTCGTAAACAGTGATATTTGAACACTATTTACTTCGCGAAAACCTCCCACTCCCAGTTATTTTTCCGATCCTGGAGCCGCCTTCGCACACTTCATTTCTTCGTCTCGGATCCGTAATATTCGTTCGCGTACTTAAGTTGTTTTGCGTTAAAAGAGGAGATATTCAATTGATTTTTTTTTTTTTTGCAAGTAAATCAGAATTAAAAAATTCCAAATTTCCTTTTCAAATCCACTAATTCTATTGCATGTGCTGAACTTTTTATGTCGTATTGTATGATATTATCTTTATTGATATATTTCTTGTAGACGATCGAATGGCTTGCATGACGACGCGATGGAGACTATCTCCTAGAGCTCTGCAATCAGGCGAAAACAACCGCTCGAGACTCTCGGGCTCCGCGCCGACGCTCGGCGAAGGGAGGGGGACCTTGCTTGGGGGGGGGGGGGAAGAGATAGCTGTTTAACGGACATTTCGACCGGCCGCCTTGCGGCTCCCGCCGAGACTCGGGAGTCGCCGAGCGCTCGAGCGCTCGGCAGCTCGGCCATGCGCCGGACTGTACGGTAGCTTCGCCCCTCAATGCATGTACGGATATAAAGTCGCCGCATGTAGTGATCGCAACTCTTTCAATTCATTGTAATCGAAAGAAAATACAATTTGAATTAAACGATAGTTTGTTGAAAAGTAACAATTTATCGATTGACTGGAAATAATTTTATAGAGACAACAATACATTTTTGAAAGAATTAAGGCAAACAAAGACTCTTAAAATAAATTTTTATTTTTTTCTATATTTATAGTGCTTAAGGGAAGATAATTCGTTGCGTACCAATTGTAATGTCATTTAAGTTTCTTACAAACCCGAATATAAGGCATATTTATTAAATACAATGAATGTTTGGTCATAATTTCACGAGTATATAAGAAAAAAGCATATGCTAAACAAAATGAGGTGGGTACTATTTTCCTTGCGTCAAAACGTCTTGTCGTCATTGGGCGTAGTAATTTATTGTGAAATAGTTGATGTAAGCCGCCATGGCCTCTATATTTGTCGACTCAGTCGGCGGCCAAACAACAGCGGTCCGGCACATCAGCCTATTCAACTTAATAATTCAAAATACATTATTTACTATTATATACACACGTTAAGCATTATTTTAAATTCGGCAAAAGTATGTATTCATATAAAGTATTCATATAAAGTTTTATATGTACGAGTACAATGTTTTTCAATTACTCCATTATTTTACGTTTCAATACAAGACAAGCGATTAATTGTAATTAAAAAATCGTAAAAGCTGAAATTGTGAATCATTGGCTTCTGTGGAGTAGTATTGAAGCTCCACGAGACCTCCTTCCTTTGGGTGAACTACTGCTCAGCGTGGCAGGAAGCGATAACAAAAGTTTGTGCGAGGTGACTCGGTGGCTCCCACGCAGCGCGCCATCGCCTTTGCGACGAAATTTCCAGGAAAGGACAGGAAGCAGTTGAAAGAGAAGGGTCGAGATATGTGCACAAAGCTTTCCTCGAAAGATATTGAGAAGCTCGCAAGATTATAAATAAAACTAAAAGTACAATGAGCTCAAAATAATGCTGAGGTGACTGAGGCACCCCGCGCGCCTACTGCCGGGTTAAGAAACCAAGACCTGCGTTTCAGATGCCTGAAAATTACAACAACACCAACAACAAAAATATTGGAAAAAGAAACGGCAAAAATACAAAATGGAAGGGAAAGGTACTAATATATTTCATTGCACTTGCATCTAAATTTAGCAGAGCATTTGTATTTGCACCATATAAAATGAAGGAAAAATATATTTTATGTTCATTAGAATAAAATAGGCAATTTCCGAAGCATCCGATACCTAGTCATTACAAAGAACGGAATTTATCTCTAAAACTTTTGAGTCCTTTTCTTGAAGTCACAGGCGAACTGCAATAGATCCACTTGAGGTTCTCCCGTGCGTCCGAGGAGTCGATTTTTTAAAATTCTTTTTATATTCTTATAATTTTATTAAAATTAATTAATTTATTATTTTACAATGTAATATTAAAATTAGTCTATCTTTTAAATTTTGAAAAAAAACGAAATTATTGGTCATTTTTTTTACAAACCATTCAATACTCCTTCCTTTTCCTGAAACTTGTCATTAGATATTTACTTCCGACGTGTCGGGCCGATTGTTACGTGGCGCAGTTCTCCTGAACGGGGTCCGCCGGTTGTCGAGTCTCGCCGTTGCGAGACAGGCCGAGTCTCGGTCGGCCGCCGGCTCCCGGGAGTCCGCAACCAGCTGCGAAGGACAGTCGAGCGCGTGGTCTCGAGAGAAGAGAGGCGAGGGAGCGCTGGTCGGTAAAAATCGCGGAGATT
>JAHLJT010005870.1:0-17179 GCA_031308135.1 Acheta domesticus
CTCCAGATGTATCTGAAATTATGGTCGAGTTCAATTTATATAGAGTAAGAAAATAGATCTGTTACCAAAAAAACTAGGTATGAAACGCAGTGAAGGTGGAAAGGATGAATGTAGATATAGTTTCAGAGATCATAAAACCAGGAGAACTGTTTTTCGATCCTGAGAACAATATTTGTTTTCGTTATATAAACATTTGTGAAATAAATGGCGAGGATGAAATAAGCAGATATCAAACTGACTGTACAAACAAATATCAGAAACAAAATTATGGAAGAATTTGTGTGAATTGTTTGAAATTCTGTGAACTTGTTTAAGGTAGCTCAGGGAACTGGAACTCATGATGCCTCTTTCGTTTATTCTCCTTTGATCCACATCGGAAACGCTCGTAAGAATGGTTGACCACGTCATCACATCGGTTATACGACCGTCCACAGAGCTGGCTACCTCTTAACAGCTAGAGCGCAGGAGGAACGTCGTAAAAAGAGAATGGCATTACGCTTTATGTGATGTGTAAATCAACCAACACGTTATAAGAAAATTGCGATAAGACAAGGAATATTTAATTAATCTAAAAATAGCTTACATTTTGGAGGAGATAGTGAAAAGGAAATGTGTCCGAAGCATGGTACTTTGCTTTTATTCAACATCGGTATTCATAAAGATAATGTTAATGAAATTATGTTAGTTATATTCATAAGAAGCGCTTGTGAAATGATGTATCACTTATTTATTAAGAAGTGCAAACATTGAGGTTTAAAAAGGTCCGGCAAATTTCAGAAAAAAAATTCACGAATTTCAAATGCATGACTGAAGTTTTTCAGTAAAGTTTACACAATTTTGATAAAACCAAAGAACAATATTAATTTAAAAGCAAATGGTAAAAAGAGTCACCTTATTTTCTTAGCTGTACAAATAACTATCCTTTTCGTCTTTTCTTCATTTCTGGGCAGTCATTTAGGTCATTTTTTCTGTCGAAGAATTCATGTACCATTCCGTCATTTATAACCTTTTGTTTTTTAGACTATTACCATTAGTTTTTTCTGCACTTTTCCTATTTCTTTTTTATTTCCCTGCTAATTTAAAAGGTTTTAATAAAAATAGGATCTAAGGCATTACTAAGCGAACTTCCGTCTATTAAACCAGAAAAAGGAAAAAATGGTACCGTATTTGAGAAAATATTTTTCCTTTTTTTGTCACAAATTTACTCAAAAATACCGGAAAATTGAAATTTTGAAGAAAAAATATTACACATTACATTACATTAAATTTAATATCTAATTTTCAAGGACACCTTTATAGAAAAAACCTCAATAACTCGCAAGGCATTTTAGGTAACATAGGAGCGGCTTAACTTTAGTAGTAGTTGCAAAGTGATGCGACTTTAGTATCATTAACTAAATGAAATGGAAATTTGTGTTCGCTAATTCTTTGGGTTATAAACTATTTTTGTACCAATCCCTGTAAATTTAAATTTTATCAAGTTTATATTTCGTAAGCATTTTAACTTAAGTGGCTACCTTAAACGCATAACTTCACTACAATTTTTAAATTAGCAGATATATAGATTGCTTAATTTTCGCTTCTGCACGATGTTTCTGTAAGGTTAAACGTGTGATACTTTACACACCAAGAGAACGATAATGCGCAAAACAAGAGTGTTGGACAGACAGAATTCTAAGCGCGACACTTGGCCGCGTCCCGGGGTCACCGCTTCTGTGCGGTTCGTTTCCCCTTGGCAGCGCCGCGCTCCCCGCCTCGCCGCAGGCCGCGTGTATCGGAAGTTCTGCCTCCATGAGCCGTGCCATCCCTGGCCTTCGCTGACGGGAAAACGCCTACAATTTCAAGAACAGGATATCGCACACAACTTAGCATTCCATCGCGCAGACCTCTTTCAGAAACGCAAAAACAATTTTGAAACATCCTTTATTTCACGCGTGTTCCATTTATTCACAGGTTTTAACCGTTTGACAAACAAGCGTCCACCAGCGAGACGCCGCGGCAATGCATCTGCGTACGAGTGGATTCTCTCCTATAACTTAGAGGCGAGCGGCGCTTGGCGGAGAGGAAGAGGGGGAGGGGGAGGGAGAGGGGGAGAGTGCGGGTGGCGGCTTTAAGTGCGTAGCGGCGCGCGGAGGAGGCGTGTCCGGAGCCGCGGCAGCGAGATAAGCGCCCGCCCATCCTCCCGCGCATTCCACGCCGCCCCGCCACCGCCCCGCCGCCGCCCCGCCGCCGCCCCCGCTCCCGCCCCCGCCGTTCCGCGAGCTCCAACCACCCGACGCACGGGCCGAAGAGAGGAGTGTTTCACATTCATGGTTTCCAACGCTTCAAATCGCTTGTAACATTTTCTGCGTCGTGTTTAAAACGCCGAAAACTAGTCAAAGTAATAGGAGGGATAAGTAATAAAGTAGTTGCGGGATCCGACATGAGAGAGTAGAAAATAGTTTTGTATTTTGTATTCATACGTTATAGCCTGATATTCCCTTCGATACGGAGCTCGATAAACACTGCATAACGAACCTGGCTTGAAAGGATGATGGTTACGAGGGAAATAAGAAAAATGTTGAATGATGCTACATGTTCTCTTATGGAAGGAATTATGAGACGGAATTAGAGGAAGGAAATATTAAAAGACAAACCGAGTCAAGTTAACATCTAGTTAATTAGTAAATAAGTAAATCTGAATCAATAAAATTAGGTAAAAATAAAATTATGTCTGTTCCACGGACGTTAAATGGTTCTAATGATCTCGGGAGACAAAAAGCCCTCTGGCCATAGACCCTCACTTTCTGTCAACGCTCGATCATTAAAACCCTTTTACCGCTCTTTATGCGTAAAAACAACTATTATTTCATCTCTACATGGTATTCAATACTAGGCAGAAAGCATTGAGAACTAAATCGCCCATCAAGCGATAACTCCCTAACCAAATTTTATAAACCATATCAATCCACCAAAGATTTTAAATATCAGTTATGATTTTATTGTCTTAAACTATCTCAACACTCTCTTTGATGGCACATTCCGTCCGTCCATTAAGGGACATATTGCAGTATAAATAAATGCATTTATTATTCTATGTACCACTTCTCCCCAAAAATCATGTCAATCGTAACGAAACAATATCCCCCCGGTAGCCATTAATATCACTCCCATTTTAACTTTCCGTCGTGGAATTCTTTACAACAAGCAGCTGTTATGAGTTATATCCATAATTAACGTTATGAACATTCTTTCCACTGCTACGACATGGGTTTATATAGACGATTGATGTCAGTTTTCTGTTGGAACTCAACCAGATTCAGATTTTGGCTCGGGAATACAGCAATGATCTAGTTGAAAAGAGATTTCTGTTCCTGCATTACAATCTTACCACAACTACATTAGTAGTCAGTAGTAGGAAGTTTGCATTTGCAAAGTTGAATGTAATCTGACAGGTCACTGGAAACTATTTTTCTACCAACATCTCATTTCATCAGAATTAAATTCAAGTTTATGAAACACTTTCAAAGAAAACTCAAAATTTATCGAAGAATTGTCTGAATTTTTAGCAATCATTTAATCAAAATCTCGAAAATTCATTTGATTGCGACAGTGCTCAGAGATCAAACTTATCTTTTTACGAACGTACGTTTACACCATAAACAGTACTAGAGAAGGTGCTTCATGGATATCATGAGCAAGCTTTACAGGAGTAATTTCGTTCAAGACTGAATAGCAATTTAATAAGATACTCGGATTTGTATGTCTGATAAACATTACATTTCTTGTGTTACATACAAAGAAGTATCACGCCATTTTGACAAATTAGTTTTAATCAGTTAATTATTTTATTATAAATAATTAAATAAAGAATAAGTATTCTGTCAGTTTATTTAATATTGAAGTACTCCGGAAGAGAAGCATTGTTTGTTTACTATATTTTTCCACGTTTTCATTCTTCGACGTATAATTGACTATGACAATTACATTTACCATGGTAAATTACTATTTACCAGGACTTTATTTTGAATTATCATTATCTAAGGCCAAAATAATGCTTTCCAGCAAACTAAGTACTGGTTTCTGACGTTCAGCTGAGATCTCGCAGAGGGGACATCACTTGCCATGATATGACATACTCGACGAGCCGCCGGACCAGAGACAGAGACCAGTGTTGTTACTGTGTCCAGACTTCCTGAAAGCGTGTTCACTCCCCTCGATATCTGCAGTGGATAGATGAAGCTGACGAAAACTAGACATTTTTAGAACTGCAGGGAAAGTGTTGACTTCTGTTAGTTTTATTGGCTCTCGTCGAGCGGATGTCTGAGATAAACTTAGAATGCAAAGCAGAAGATTCAACTTAGGTTCGGAAAGATCACGTTAGTCTTGGAGGCTTAGAAAATAAATAAAACCGAAGGAATATGTTCATCATCACTAACTTTAGCAGACGACGTCTGAAATGGCGTTGGCACAAACTGACGTTTGTTATTCATTAGTTTAGATGGACAGTCACTACTGGATTGAGTTAACAACGCAAACAAACCATACGGCATGTTGACAATAACAAAAACACAAATCATATATTGTAAAGACAATAAGAAAATATATTTAAGAAAATGTGTGTAACGATTATTGCCTCTAAACTGTTTAAAAAACCCCATATTAATGAAGAACAAGGATTACTAGAACAAGGATGAGATACCTTATCTTCCTAATATATTATTAGTTTTCCACTGTACTGTACGTGACAGCCGATTGCATCCTTCAAATAGAGATACTGAATGTAATTAATGATAACGATGAAGTGCGCTTAAGTCTAGTTCCCTACTACAAGTAGTGTCGGTACGAAACGGTACGGACGGTACGGTGTAGGACAGTTACGAAAGTTCTACATATTCACTCTAAAGAAATCTTTTCATGTCGTTCAGTATTTATTCTCGAAGAATAATGAAAGAAATTAGTTTACAAATTCTAGAACAATACAATCGCTCTTCATTGTGAACAGAGATATAAATATGTTTCTGAAAATGTAATAGAAATGTTTTATATTTATCAAGATCTGTAGTTCTAGGGAACTTTAACAAAGAAATCACATTGTCCTCTTTATTTTAAAAGTTGAATCTTCTGTGAAAGAACTGAATCTTCTGTGAAAGAACTGAATCTTCTGTGAAAGAACTGAATCTTCTGTGAAAGAACTGAATCTTCTGTGAAAGAACTGAATCTTCTGTGAAAGAACTGAATCTTCTGTGAAAGAACTGAATCTTCTGTGAAAGAACTGAATCTTCTGTGAAAGAACTGAATCTTCTGTGAAAGAACTGAATCTTCTGTGAAAGAACTGAATCTTCTGTGAAAGAACTGAATCTTCTGTGAAAGAACTGAATCTTCTGTGAAAGAACTGAATCTTCTGTGAAAGAACTGAATCTTCTGTGAAAGAACTGAATCTTTTGTGAAAGAACTGAATCTTTTGTGAAAGAACTGAATCTTTTGTGAAAGGACTGAATCTTTTGTGAAAGGACTGAATCTTTTGTGAAAGGACTGAATCTTTTGTGAAAGGACTGAATCTTTTGTGAAAGGACTGAATCTTTTGTGAAAGGACTGAATCTTTTGTGAAAGGACTGAATCTTTTGTGAAAGGACTGAATCTTTTGTGAAAGGACTGAATCTTTTGTGAAAGGACTGAATCTTTTGTGTCACACAATTGCTGAACATTGCGTTTCTATACTCTCATTTATTTTCGCATTAAAAAATGACTTTACAAAAAATCGCTTCGGTAACTATAATCTCGCATGTTTGAAGACCAACATCAAATACTTTCAATAAACCGATTCTTTCTTCGCTGAGAAGAAAATGCATTAAGTTTCTGGGTATTGCTTAAAAGGAGTTACCGTTTGAGAAGGTTGTCAATGCTTAACAGTTGCACACCTACGCCATTCCGGCACCCGAAGAGCATCAGTGAGGGGGGGAGGGGGTCAAGGACTGACCCCAGAATAAATTTCAGTGTAATTGAAAATTGTAAATTGTAGCAAGGACATTGCTATTTCTGTTCTGGTTCTTTCCGCAGGGTCATAGACGACAATGCCTATTTTTGGAAGAACTACTTTCAAATTCACTATATCGCCCCTAATGCACAACTATTCGCTAACTCGGCGAATGCAAAACAGGTTTTCAACACGTGTATAGGCAGGTCTGACTGTAAGAAAATGCTGGAGTTTCCTCGAAGCGATCACGCATGGCGACGGTTTCGAATTTTTTTGTAGTTGTAAATATCCGATAAACATTGAAAGACGAAACTATCGCTTGATGTAGCGAAAGGCTCTAATACAAGTCATTAACGATGAAGGGGTGACTTCTAGCGATGTAATACATCACGGCATTTCACGTCTTTCTCAGTCGTACCGCTAGATGTCGCATGATCGCGACCGAATCAAGCACTACTTGATCATGCGAGGTGTAGCGGCACAACCGAGAAAGACGCGAAATGCCGAGACCTATTCCATCGTGAAGACGGATCTTGATAGGCAGGTTTATAAAATCGCACTATAAGTTATTTTCCAGTCGGCCTCTGTATATTTGGTTGTGCGGCGCGTAATTTTTAATTAACCAAAAAAGTTTACACATTTTCTACAACAAAACAATCAAATGAAAATAGATTAATAATATAGTAAAACAGAAAACTGTTACGACACTCCTTTCTTTTCTGAAATGAAAAGAAGTGCAAGGCATTATAGAAATTTTGCAAGAAGTTCATTTATTCACGAGTATTTTGTGCGAATTAAAGGTATTCACATGCGGAAGAAAATTTAGGAGGGGAGGGCGTGTCCTGATGGACGATCGTCAGCCGTACATCCTTGTGGATTATTTAAAAGTCACTGGTTAAAGCGTCCAGACCGTACTTCGTCTCTCCGCTGCCTCCTTCCGGTGCACAGCCAGCGCTGCAGAGCAAATGCACCCGCGGAATGGCTCCATGCTGAGAGTCCGCTGCGTATGTGCCTGCGGAATTCTAACAAGTTATTATGGAATGGATAATGCAGACTGTCTTATACGATTAGAACTATTTATAAGAGAAAAAATTCGACACTTGTATAGATTCAATAAGAATGAAATGATAAATCGCTACAGTAGAAACTAAAACCTGAAAGAAGTTATGCGAATTCCAATGTTTTGTGAGACAATATGATTAAGTGGTCTAAAATCCTTAAAAGTATTTTCAGCTTTCACCGTACAATCGGCAAGAGTTTGTGTATTTAATAGTTTTTGCAATGAAAACTTTTCTCAGTGTGACTACTTAGTGACACCTGGCATGTGACCACTTCAACACTGAAAACAATACATTAAGCCCGACAGGCGTCCACATGTTAGTATACAACTTACACTTATACATGTTAGGATAAAACTTAATATATCCAAGTAAGCCGAAGTATTAGCACAGTATTGATCGAGTTCTATTTTCACAGAGTAATCTCATGTAAACAACTCTTGAGTACTTGAGTTGACAGAGCGTACTTGTCATCTGCGAGCGGAATCGAGAAGATGAGGTGGAGACATTTCATACAATGCGTTGTTCGTCAGAAACTTTCCCATGCCCTGCAAATGAATGGATTTGATTGAATAATTATTTTTTGATTGATTGAGATTCCGGGCGCGTCAACTACAGAGGTCATTAGTGCGTGTATTTTCTTCGGGAGGTGGCGGTGATATTTTCTCCCCTGGATGGCGAGATCCGACGCCGACCTACCGTCGACCAGCGGGATTTTCCCCTCAACCAGGTATCTCCCACCAGCAGGGCTCCGCCCCAGCCAGGACAAGGTCTAAGCTCCCGACTGGTCTCCCGGCATGTGTGGTAGTGTAGTGCATGTTAGTGTAAGTGTATGTGTAAGGGGTGAGGATAGGACAAGGGAGGGGAAGGAAAGATTTCACGCGGTCCGTGACCTGTTGTTAGGGTACTTCTCCAGCATTCGCCTGATGTTGATCGGAGAAACCGCTGAAAACTACCGATCAGAGCAGCTGGCCGCTAGAAATCTCCTCCAGACAGCGACTGAATTCGACCTAGCTATGTAGTTAGTGTCGAATATCCTTACACCGTCGGGCCTCGAACCATAAGACCTCCCCGACAGAGGGACTGCAGTGACATCAGTTGATGCACTGAGCCATCTCTCCTGGTAAATTATTTTGTATTTCCGGGTGTGTCAACTGATGATGCTATTAATCCCTTAAGTGTAGTGTAGGATTTTTATTGCTGAGATGGTGATCTTCTCCCACTGGATGGCGAGATCCGGCGTCGACGCACAAGTCTGTTTACGTGGTTTACCCGAGATGTGCAGGTATGTGTGGATAGTGCACTTAAGTGTGTAGCATAGTGCATGTGTGTAAGTAAGGGGTGAGGTTAGGACAAGGAAGAGGAAGGAAAGATCCAGCGCGGTCCGCGACTGGCTTGTTAAGATACTTCTTTCAACTGATGTTGATCGGAGAATTCATGGAAAACTACCGATGAGAGCAGCCGGCCACTAGAATTTTTCTCTAGACTGCGCAGCGGGTGAACTCGGCCTAGCTATGTAGGTAGTTGGTGTCGAAATTCCTGCCACGATCGGGACTCGAATCCTAGGACCTCCCGGTGAGAAACACTGCAGTGGTCAGAAAAAATAGACATTTCACCCAATGCGTTCTTCGTGAAAAATAGTTCCTGTTCTGCAAATCAAGGATTAACTGAGGAAACTTGTGAGAACGACAAAACCTGCGACGTTCCGAGAAAGCATCTCGCTACTTTCGGAACTGTAACGGAACGAGATACAGGCAAATAAACTCTCTATTAAATTGAAAATTTTGACTGGAGTTGAAACAAAAAATTAATATAATTTGAACGTGGTTTACTCAAATTAATTCACTTACTTCCATGAAAGATAATAGCAATATCCTTACAAATGTCTTTTGGGGAGCTTAACAATTTATATGGCTATATGTATACGAATGAATAAATTTATGAATGAATGAATGAATGAATGAATGAATATCTTGAAAACAGTGAAGTATTTGCCACTGCAGTTTTGTCTTCCACTGAAGAGAACCTTCATTCCATTGCCCTGCAAAAGCACTACTTTTATTCTTTCCATAAGTAGCAATTTTTAAATTTCTTTTAAAAAAATATTTACCACTGCAACAGATCGTAATCTTACGAGTTGTGTTACGCATCATTTCCGTGAAACACCTTTTTCACTCCTCACACAAATTGGAGACGGCGCGTGGGAACTAGTAATTTCAAACGCATTGAATATACAATGTCGCGTGCATGTCGATTGTCTTGCTGAACATAGCCGTTCGTGAGGAACGACAGGTTAATTCAAGTTACAATTTTTATTTCTTTTACCAGCCGAACTTTATGAAAATTAAACTAGAAGTATAATGTTACTATCTTCACGTAGTAACGGTTAATTTAAAACTTAATTTTGTATTATGTTCATTGCAAAATCCCTACCTGGAAATAATTGCTGTGGAAGTGTGTCATTGAATGTCTTAAGAGAATTTTGTCCAGACACTATATTAAGACCCTTTGTTACATAAACGTTATGAAGTAGGGATGGTTAAATTACAAACAAATTATGGAAAATGAATGAACCTTTCAAGTTGCAAAATTCTACTTTGTTCTTCATAGATTATTTCCCCTAAGCCTGATAATATTACATAGTTTACAAAGTTGCTTTTGTTCTCCCTTTATAGCTTCATTGGGATTACGAGTGTTCTCGATTGGTAGGCGAAGGATGCGCGATTACCGTAAAACACATTGCGCGACCTTCATATAGTTGGTTCATTTTCTTATTCATATACTTTATACAAGTAGATCTATCTGTATTATTTGTGGGACTATATTAATTACATTTCATTCATCACACTAACATGTAACCAACCCATGCAGACAGCTATGTCAACAGGCTTATCTCATACGAACACCTATACATTGAACATTCTTTCAAAACATACTGTGGTTTATTTTCTATTGATCTTCCGGTGCGAAACCAAATAAACACCCCTACTTCTACTTTCGATAGGATCGTAGACTTGCACCATGAGCATAGAAGGTCAAATGAAATTGTTAGCAGCCAGAAGGGACTGTTTTCAAGATAAAGAGTACATTTAATGGTATACGAACTTTTTAATCGGCCGAAACAGAGTTTTCGAAACTTCAAAATCAGGACCTTTGGTCATTATGTTTGTAAACAGTGTAAAGTGCAATGTAAACATTCTAATCTAGCGAGTAATCTCAACTTTCGAAAAAATCAGAAATGTAGTGAATTACATGTTAGTGCAAAATGCAGCAAGACAGAGCATTTTATTGAAAATATGATCAATTTTGCAACCTTCAAAAAATACGTAGTTTTAACAAATCATTGAAGAAATTACTCAAGACTTACGTCAATTCGTTCTTACATGTGTCGAGTGTCAAATTTTTAGTTACTGTTCGACGAGATGCAGCTTTTAAATTATTTTCCTGGGGAACAAGGCCGGGGGGCGCTGTCGATAGACTGCTAGAATCATTTGCCATGAGAGTCCGAGAATTAGGGTAGGCATCCCTTCGACAATGTTTATAGATTTGAGAAAATATTTCTTAAATCTATAGTAATGCACTTCTGAGTGACTGTTTATAACCTTTACTTATCTGGAAAGCTATCCTCATGCTTTAAAGAGAGAAAGTAAACAAGTTTTTTTTTCAAAAAGAGTTACAAAAATATTAGCAAATAATTGAAAATATCATTAAAAACAACAAATTTTGAACATCGTGGTGAAAATAGAAGGGCATTCAAAATGAGTATATCAGAAGAGAAAGCCGACTCGTCCTTATAGAAAATTATCACGCATTGAACGCTTTATTATTTTTTTTCGTTATTCTACCTCTAATTATTTAACTTCAGCCCATCCATATTTTGCGCATTAAAATATATTGTCATAGAACATAAAGAGTATTTAATACAGCCCAAAAGACGAAAATATAGTTATTGTACGAGCCAACATCAAAAATCTAAAATTCCGCTGAATAAAGAGCATCCACTCGTCCTCTTTGCACAAGTCCTTGAACAAAGAGGTTTTCAACAAAAAGCTTTTCCCAAAATGTTTAACGAAGCGAGCCGGGAGGTTTTTTTAAACAGCAAACCCCCCGACTTTTGCCGAGTGCCAACGACCCTCCAGCTCCGCGCCGTGTGCGTGGATCGGGCGGGCGCGGTCGCGGCGTGGCGGCGGGGGGCAGGAGCGGGGGCGGGGGCGGGGCCGGGGGGTGGGGAGCGGAGGCGGGGAGTGGAGGCGGGGCCGAGCGGCGGAGCGCCGTGGGCTGCCGAGCACGTCGGCCGCCTCGCACTGGTGCGGCGACGGCGACGGCGGCGCGGCGGCGGCGGCGGCAGAACGCGAGCCGGTACAGCCACGGCGCGCCGAGCCAAGCCTCGCCTCGCGCAGTGCCGGGCCGGGCCACCATGGCTCCGGCCGCGGCGGCGGCGGCGCCGGGGGCGGTATCGACTGGCGCAGAGCCGCGGGGGAGCGAGGGTTGCAGGGAGAATCGATCCGCGCTCCCGCCCATCCGCGACCCCCTCCCTCCCGCGCCGTCCGCGCCGCCCCCGTCGCCCCTGCGCCGCCCTCGCTACGCCTCTCCCCCGCCCGCTCGCCCGCGCGTTCGCTCGCTTCGCGTGCCCGCCGGAGGGCCACAGGGGCGCCCGAGTACCCTCGCACCAGTACTCCGTGACAGAGACCAACGCGGTCGGCAGGTCGACCGCAGAGCGCTTCACGCTAGGGCTTCACAAATCGCGCACGGCAGCGCTTGGACTACATTCTTGATTCAGTATGCGTTCGTTACATGTAACGTCGAAACTTATTGCATAGATAGTATGCTGACATAGCTGACGCTCAAAATAATTCCCACCAACTAATCTAAGTATAAGCGTGTTCTATGTCGAGAATGCACTTTAAACAGTCTTGGAAGATGACATGATGTTCTGAAGTCGTAGAAGGAGTGTTATCAAATAAAACAGTTTTTGACAGAGAGCTACACTGATTAAATTACTGAAAACAATTGAGCTTTTTAATCTTATCTTTTCTCAAAATAGTCTCTATAAAGGGAAGGGAAGAGTCAATATTTTGGTTGTTCACTAAAACGCTGTCACATGTCCGAAAACATCCTATTTATTTGTAAATTATGTAATAGAGAGTCGAATGTAATCTTAAGATTGAGTCTAATATTGTGAAAGCAAATGGAATGTTTGTATCAAAATAAACAATATCTGACAAATTAAAAATATATTGTGAATTTGTGTGTTAAGGGCCACAGATCGCAACTTGCTGCGAAAGAACAATGATTCAGAATTTGTAGAACATCACAAAAATCTTATTGGTTTAAAGAAACACCCATCATGAAACCGGACACTTAATCGAAAGTGTGAGTAGATTCATTTCTGCTGAAATGTCTCTAAAAAAACGCACTATTCAAAACCAAACAGTAGCTAGCTATTAAGAACCTTTCCACTAAAAACAAATTCATATGTAATTTTGCTCACGTAATACACAAAATGATCAACGGAGAAAGCCATTTAAAGTTTCCTACAGCTCATACGCCCCGTTGAAAACGAACTGCAACCTCCTCCCACAGAGGTTGACTAAGTCAGTCCGTGCGTAAAATACTGGGCAGTTCCAGAGTCGAGGGAAGCGCTCTGCTCACGCGGGGTCGATTCTACCTACGCTCGCCCGGGCCGCCGGCGCGGCACGGCGCGGCGGCGGCGCGCGACGGCACAGGCGGCCGCAGCCAACGCGCGGTTCAACCGCGGAGATAACGCCGCGTCGTCCTTCCTGCCTACTGCCGAGGAACGCCCGTGTGCCTCAGCGCGTACTCGGTAATAACAACCCATATCACAGAACACTGGCGGTGCCCTCACACCGCTGGATGAGTTGTAGATTGGACTGCGTGGATCTTGCTTTGCGAGGGGAATCTGTTTGGGGTGGGCATTTTGTTTTAATTATGTTGAGTTGCAAGGGTAGGATGGGATTAAGGGGGGAATAATGTGCTGGCAGAGAGAGCGGTTCCTGAAAACCGCCCTCCCCCGGTCCGCCGACGCCTCTGCAGGCCGCAGCGCTGTCAGCGGCACCGTCGTTCGCAGCAGGCCTGCGATAATGGCCTGGCGCCAACACAGCTGAGGTAATTTGAAATAAATAACCGCGGATTCACACGCGCCAACTGCGCGGCGTGCCGAACAGCAGCGCAGCGACGGTGGCTCGCACTCTGCGGGGAAGGCGGCGCCGACGGGGCGTGAGAGCGGGGCTCGATGCCAGGGGCGAGGAGCGCGCGTTCGCTCGCTCCCAATACTCACGCTGCGATGCTCTTCGACAGCGGCCAACGCTCCATGGTCGCCTGGTACTTATGTTCTCGATCTGCTTCTTGAGCGCGTCCTTGTCCATGGCTGCCTGCGGGCTGACTGCGCCGCCGGCCGCCGCCAGCGACCCGGCGCGCCCCCTGCGCGCGCGGCAGAGGCGCCCACTGCGCCGTCGCAAGCCCGTGACGTCATGAGGTGACGTCACAGCGCCGCGGCGCGCCGCGGGAAGTTGGCCGCGGAGGCAGTGGGTGAAGCGTAGGACTCCGTGCAATCGTTTGTAGATAAGTGGGGTAGTAAACAGTTGATTTTATGGAAAAAAATCGTCAGACATTTTTTCTGAATACCTGAAAATAAAGGAATTCGAAAAGGATGCAAATGACGTTATATTACAATCATCATTAATAATTGTTACCTAAGTTTCATTTGAGAATGTTTGCAAAACGTTTTCCGAATTCTATAGTTATTAATATTTATAATTATTCTTTTGGAAATTATTTCGGAGTATTTTTCTGTTTTGCATTAGCAGTCTTTTGCGAGACATCTTGTATATAATTACGTTATTTAACACTGATGAGCAGAGTTACATAATCAATATGTCACATTTTCACAGAGAATTTTTTACAGAACTACATTTATTTTCCCTATTCTGACTCTTCGCTTTCTCAAACATGGCTGGTATTATTTTTAAGCATGTCAGAAAAGTAAAGAAATTTCAGTGATCACCAGATTTCTGTATTTTAACTTTAAAAAGCTTTGCATACAATGCGTATCAAAGCTGGACAAAAGCGTATCACAATTTTTTATCGAATCCGCCAACATTTTTATAAGCCGTTTACTGAAGATTTCAAACAAAACACCAATAAATATTATTGTAAGCAAATGCATGCTTCGCTATTACATCGGCCTTTGTTTCAATCATAAAGTACAATTAAATATGTATTTTTTATTTTTTACATCTGCTTGTCAAAATTACAATCAATTACTAATTACTATTCTTGAAAAAATTCTTAGGTTTAAAAAAATATAATAATTTTCAGAGTGCATTTCACTTAAGTCCTGAATGTTAAAATACAATTTTAATATGCAAAATTCACATGTTTTGAGGAACGCGTAAGATAATACATTAAATATATAATAGCGGCTGACATTAATAAGAAAAATACAATAACTATATTTCACCTTAGAACCATTTTCATGCAAACTTCATTCTTAAAAGTTCTCGCTTTTATGGAGCATGATCTTATTAATGTACTTAATATTTAAATATTATAATATAACATGTTCTCATTTGTACTTTTCAAATCATTAACATACTACATTTTAAAATTTTAAGAATATGATAGGTATATAGAATTATCCTAAGAGTGCTGATGCAATAACTCGATTAATTGAATCATTCCAGGATAGAAAATCTTAATAGGGTAGAGAAATTAATTTTTTTGTGAAAATTTGGTCTTCGACGCAAATATTAAAAAAACCCGAATTAGAAATCTCCCGAAATAACTTATCAGTAACAATGACCTACAATATTAGATGCATTTGTTTTAAAGAAGTTCCCGTGTAATTTGTTTTATAGAATGTATAAGGTAGAATATGTCTTAGATTAGATTTGGTATACAATAAACATACTTCATATTCAATTTACTGACAGAAACGTGTTTCATCATATCAACGAGGCAGAAAAAGAAAAATGTCATCAAAACCTCACTACACTTAAGCAGATTATATATCCTCGAATCCCGTGGTCCGAAAGGAATGCTTAGCCTTCAGTCACCATTTCATCCGAGGACATAGTGTGAATTGCCAGAGGGACGCCGCGGATCACCCACGTCCACGCGGAGTTGGACGACCCTTGCTGGAAAAGTTTAATTATCTCTGCTAAGGACACAATTACTGTAATCCTTTCGAAGGTGCTTCATTTTTAATTTCCAGACTCTGGAATGTTAAAAATCAAGGAATACAAATCACGGAGTTTGGTAAAATATATTCCTCAGATATGAGAATGTTTATGGCTTAGTTGCATAGAGCCTAATTCCACTTAAGCCTTTGGCCTAGTTCCTTTGACCGTGCCTAAAATTAAGGTATCGCCAAAGTCTACGTAAATAAAAGAGTATTTTGAGGCCACACGCGTGCATATTATTCATCATATCCACAGTTAGTAAATAAAATTGAAAACTCTTGTTTCCCATGAAACCTCTGATTGTTGACTTACATTTGTCCTTTAAAATCTCATCCGTAAAAAATTCGAACTCCGCACTGTCCTTTAAAAAAATTCCCTTGACTCATCTTGAATGCGAGATTTTTTCACAAACATCTAAAGCAAGTAGATAAATTGAACACGAGTGGGAACGTGATTGATTGGTTACTAGTGATTTCGGACGCGTCAACTGCAAAGGTCATTAGTCTTGTAAGGGGAGGAAAACTACTGATTAGAGCTGCTGACCCCTAGAATTCTCCTCCACACAGCGACAGAACTCGACCCAGCTATTTGGTTAGCGCCGAAAATTCTGCCACCATCGAGACTCGAACCCCAGGGCGTCCCGATCGCAGACACTGCAGTGACATCAGTTGATGCCCCGAGCTACCTCTCTCGTTTGATTCAAACAGTTCTCCTAATTGTGTTGGAATGAAAATATCTAAAGCTGTACCTAGTATTCAAGCTCAAGCTCCAAAAATGAAGAGTTAGGTTCCAATATCGTAAGTGCGTTTTAAGGTACTTGGATTAAGTTAATTTACAAAACAATTGCCAATTTGAAACCAATTTGACTATCAATTGACTATCTTCGTTCTCGTATTTCCAAGTCAACGGCAAAGTCCTGACCTTGGGGGTCTACGATTAACATAAAACTTGATTGAGTGTCTAGCAACATTGCCAGCGCACTTTATATCGAAATGTAGTAGCGGCTTATCTAAAGCGAGTGACGGAATCCTACGAGCAAAATAAACCATTTTCATCAGGAGTGTCATACAGTATTTTTAGACTTTACTTTAGACCTTACTGACTTTCCTTTATTTTAAAATTTTAAGTATTCAAATCACTTAATTAGGTTTTATGTTACATAAAGATCACTTGTAGCTGATCAGTCGGAAGTATTTTTGTTTTCTTTGCCGCATTCACAGTTTTATCTGAACAGCAGATCATCGTCTCACTTTTAGCGAAAGTGATAAAAAATTGAACTTTCATCACGCTGTTCATGCCCAAGTACCCGCGTTTGCCAGTCGCTGTTAAAAAAGTGTACTCACATCTCTCGCACCGTTTGGAATAGGGCTTGGAAGCACTGCGCGATGGCGCGGTGGGTGGCGCGGCGGCGGCAGCGAGCGGTGCGGCGGGAGACATCGACCCGCGACGTCTCGATAGTTCGCGGCGGGCCCGGTCGCGGGTCGAGAGCGGTCGAGCGGGGGCGGTGGCGGCAGATCGGGGCCAATTAGGTCTGCGAGATATCCACGCAGCTGACCCCCGGCGCTCCACCCCACGCGTTACCTGGCCGCTCGCGGCCATCTGATTAATCATGCTTCTGATGCAACGCTCACCTCCACCTGACCAGCTCTCTCGTCTTTGGTGAAATGATCCCGCGCAACATTCATGTTCCCTCCTCCTTGTTTTCGACGTTGGCCCGGCGTTATGTACAGTCTCAGCCAAGCATTGTATTCCTGTGAAAATTCATGAAGGCAATTGATCTTTTGTCAGTAAGTAAAACTAGTACTTCCAGCAGGGAAAGGAACAAGACTCAGTGTGTTATTAATCCTAGCAATTAGAGAATGCATGGACATCAATGCTGGAAATATGCCTTCTGAGCTCACGTTTATAAAAAGAATAATTAGCTAAACAAAATTTACAATATGATTTTCAAAACTCCTATTTTT
>JAHLJT010005871.1:0-18505 GCA_031308135.1 Acheta domesticus
AATATTACTAGCAGGAGACCTGAACTGTAGAAATCAAATTTGGAACTGAAATATTACTTTATAATATGGCAAACGTCTTCAGAAATTCGCACTGCTAAGAAATCTTATTATATTACCTCTTTCAGAGCTGTTGTTCTGCTCAGAAATGTAGTTCCTGACATTCTAGATATAGTGGTTACACAAAAAATTTAAGTTTACCAATCCACCAACATGTGAAACCAGAATTAGATTCGGAGCACAATTCAGTAATAATTTCATTCAAAGCTGAACCTCACTCACATCAACACAAAACTAGTGGTGCTACAGAATGGCACAGACTTTCCCGTATTTGTTTCCTGTTTCGTTCGGTCTCGGCTAGCTATTTGGACTTACCAATACTCCACTGGACAGCTGCCATCTATCGCCGCTCAAACTACATTTTTTGCCATTTTATTAATTTTTCGGTTTCCTAATGGTAGAACAAAAATATTATTTTAAGAAGATTAAACTACAGTTAAACCTTGGCAATTTTAATTGAAAAAGTGGAGTCGTTTCCAAGAAAATGGCGTTTATGCGCTACTTTAAACACGAAATTTGAAGCTCTTTTTCACAGAAAATTTTTGAGTTTTCGAAAAACTTCATTAGAAGTCATTTGAAGCATTTACAAGTCACCGTCACCGTCGCCGCCTATAACCCCGTTCATCATTATTTACCTCCCGGTGGCCGTTCTCCCCAGATCTCCCGCCGAAGGCAACGCGAGTTTCTTTGTTTATAATGATAAACAGCATTGTGGACCAACAAGGGAGAATGGAGACGGGATTGGCCGAAGAAACTTTGGCGTGCGAACGGCCGACTGATTCGGTTAAACGGTAGTTGTCGTACTGCATTCCACTGCACCGCCTTTAAATCATTTCTTAATACAAAGCAAAAATTATGACAGACTGGATTTACACACAAGACAAACGGATCATTGCAATTCTAATAAATTCAAAACATTTTTTTTCATTTCGTCTGTTTTATTATTGCAATCAGTTTCTATATTATTGTATTATAGGGTGGTGAAAGGTTCGACGAATTTGAAGACACTAATGAAAAGTAAGAAGTTGTTAAAGAAAACTAGTGGTGCTGCATAATGGCGCAGACTTTCCGTATTAGTTTTCTATGTCCTTCGGTCTCGGCTAACTATTCGGAATTGCCAGATACTCGTGCCAGCTGCCATCTATCGCGCCCAAACTACATGTTTTTGACATTTGCTTAATTTTTTGGTTTCCTAATGGTAGAACGGAAACATTAATTTTAAAATATTAAAGAACAGAAAAACCTCGTCCTATATGGATATTTTCTCTTTAAAAATTTGTAGCCACTTTCAAGAAAATGGCGTTTAAGCGCTATGAAAAATGCAAAATTTGAAGCAATTTCAAAAAACATTACCGGGAGAGATGGCTCAGTGCATCAACCTGATGTCACTGCAGTCCCTCTGACCGGGAGGTCCTAGGTTCGAGTCCCGACGGCGGCAGGATTTTCGACACTAGCTTGTCAGCTAGGTCGAATTCAGTCGCTGTCTGGAGGAGAATTCTAGCGGCCGGCTGCTCTGATCGGTAGTTTTCCGTGGTTTCTCCGATCAACACCAGGCGAATGCCGGAGCAGTACCCTAACAAACGGGCCACGGACCGCGCGCGATCTTTCCTTCCTCTTCCTTGTCCTATCCTCTCCTCTTACACACACTTACACTAACATGCACTACACTACCACACATGCCGGGAGACCGGTCGGGAGCTTACAGCTTGTCCCGGCTGGGGCGGTGCCCCGCTGGTGGGAGATACCTGGTTGAGGGGAAACCCCGCTAGTCGACGGTAGGTCGGCGCCAGATCTCGCCA
This sequence comes from Acheta domesticus, assembly GCA_031308135.1. NCBI lineage: Eukaryota > Metazoa > Arthropoda > Insecta > Orthoptera > Gryllidae > Acheta > Acheta domesticus. Next base: position 1,857 of record JAHLJT010005871.1, read on the forward strand.
TCCAGCGGGGAAAAGATCATCGCCACCTCCCGAGAAAAAACACGCACTACACTTACGGGACTAATGACCAAAGTAGTTGACGCGCCCGGAAACATCAATCACAAAACTTTTTTTCAAAATACTTTATTTGAAGTTATTTGAAGCACTTACACTCACAAATATAATAATGTTTACAAATTGCGGGTTATGTGCATATGAAGATATGTGCAAGATGTGAGAGATCTTTCAAAAAAATTACATTTATGTAATTTTTGAAAAAACAAAAAATAACTCAAAATAAATTTTACGCCATATTAAAGAGTGTAATTAGCACTTTGTTTCTGAAAATGCCGAAATTTGAGCTACTTTTCACAGAAAACGGTTGTGTTTTCGAGAAACTTTACTTGACATTATTTAAAGCACATATACTCGTAAATATAATAATGTGAAAAAATCGCCGATAATGTAAATATTAACGACGTGAGAGACAAGTAAAAAATTTACATTTTTGAGTTTATGTAATCAACACCATACAATTGTGTACTATTCACATCATTATTCACATAGAGTACATTTACCACTATCCCTACCAAAAGTTTAAAGAAAAAGTTGGAGCCGTTTTTGAGAAAATCTTGTTTTTGTATTTTTTTAAATTGCACATATTGCACGCAATATTGCGCGAAAACTACTAAAATTTTCAAAACAATTTACATGACCTTTATGAAAGAACTCAATATGAAGAACAAATTTTATTTGAAGAAAAATCTCTATCTTCAATTTTGTAGTTGGAGAAAGACGCCGAAAAAATTCAAACTTTCACAATTTTCGAAAATTCAGAGTTATCGTGAAAATCGGACCTATGCCATGTTAATAAGTGTATTTTACTCTATTCATACAAGAAATTTAAAGAAAAAATTTGGAGCCGTTTTTGAGAAAATTTTGAAAATCCCCGGGGGGCTTCATATAAAGTACCCCCAAATTTTTAAGAATCTTTTTCAAAATCTCAAAGCTTCGACTAGAACCAGATCGACCGGGGAATATCCATTTGGAAGAAATCGTACGTAAGTTTTAAGCGCTAGCAGTGTTCACAGACGCACAGACGGACGGGCAGACAGACTGACGGACAGATGGACGTTTTCATTTCAATTTATTTTTCGGTATCAAGGACCCACAAAAGAGGGGTTTTGGCTACACCACTTGTTAGGGGATTTTTTTCTTAATTTAGAAACTGGTTTTATCCACTTTTTCGTGATCACGGCTCGACAATGAATTTTTTTTCTAGCAAAAATTCGCCATTGTTTCGCGCAGCATTACATAACTTCCCTACATTACGTATATTGCTCCGTATATACGTACGTATACGGGAATGGAAAAGTAAATTGGGGCATGTATAGAACTTTCGAACCAATGAGTTTTCCTAGAAATAGCCTGCGTTCTCCCCTCCCTCCATTGATTGTTGCCTTCGCCTTTTGCTGTCTTGTCTGGACTGAGGACCACAGCCGCCTCTAATGGGTATGTCAGTTTGCCTCACCAAAATTATTAATTCATTTATTATTTAGGTTACATATTTATTCATCTCCTATTTTTACCTCTCTTCAGAACGTACATTTGTATTCAAAATTATGTTCCATTTTCACATTTTATATTATACTTTTTTCAGTTTTCTTTCACTGTAATTGGTTTCATAATATTATTTGTAATTGATTCCATTTATTTAATTTAATTTTCATTTGTCATTTTTAAAAATTATATGTCCATTTCACATTTTATATTTTTTTTAAAAATCCAATTCATAACAATATTCTGTAAAAAAATTTAATTTTAATTTTTTATTTGTAATTTAGATATGTAATTATTATTATTATTATTATTATTATTATTATTATTATTATTATTATTGTAGCACTGAAGATGGACACATTGCGGCCGAAAAAGCTTTATGAAAGAATAAATAGTTACAGATGGGGAGCCAACACCTCATATAAATATAATAATGTTTACAAATTGCTGGTAATGTGAGTATTAAAGATGTGAGAAATCCTTTAAAAAAATTACGTATACGCAATTTTTGAAAGAACAAAAAAATTCCTCAAAATAAACTTTACGTCATTTTAAAGAGTGTCATTAGTACTATCTGATCGAAAAGTTTGAAGAATTTTTTTTTCGCCATTTATGAGAAAACGGCGTATGAGCGATTCTGAAAATGCGGAATTCGAGTTAGTTTTCTCAGAAAACGGTTGTTGTTTCGATAAACTACACTTGACATTATTTAAGCACATCTACTTATAATATAATAATTTAAACAATTCACCACTAATGTAAATATTAACGACGTGAGAAACAAATCAAAAAAATTACATTTTGCAATTTTTGAAAAAACAAAAAAATACCTCATAATAAACTTTACGTCATATTAAAGAGTGCAATTAGCACTAACTGATCGAAAAGTTTGATGAAATGTTTTTTAGCCACTTATGAGAAAATGGCGTTTTGAGCGTTTCTAAAATTGCGGGAAATTTGAGCAGCAGAAAACAGTTGTTTTCGATAAATGCTCCTTGACATTATTTAAAGCACATGTACTCATAAATATAATAATATAACAATTCGCCACTAGTGTAAATATTAACGACGGGAGAGACAAGTCCAAAAAATTAAATTTTTCCAATTTTTGAAAAAACGAAGAATACAGCAATATGGCGTTTATGTCATCTCATAGGGTGCATTAGCACCCTACCAAAAGTTTAAGTACAAATTTTTGAGAAAATCTAGTTTTTGTAATTTTTTAATATTGCCACATATTGCATGCAAAGGTGCGCGAAAACTACTAAAATTTTCAAAACAATGTGCTGACTTTGAACAAAGAACTCACTTTGGGAGAACACATTTTATTTTGAAGGAAAAATCTCTATCTGCAATTTTGGTAGTTGGAGAAAAAATTAAATTTTTTATTAAGAAACTGAAAAATACAAAATCTCCCAGGACATTCATAATATCTCTAATATTGTATTAAAAAAAACTACCCCCAAAAGTAATAAGTTCACTCACTTCAATATACAATTCTTGCTTACGAGTAAACTACTTCCCTAAATCCTGAAAATTGCATCAGTAATAGCCTATTCCAAAACCAAATAAAGACCATACTAAAACTGAAAATTATAAACCTATAAGTCTCCCTTCCTACTTTATCAAACATTTTTGAAAAAGCAATCTAGCCAGAATTAAATAAATTTATTAATCAAAATAACATAATTCCCCATGCACAGTTTGGTCTTCCCGCAACAATCATTCCACAACACACCAACTATTAAGACTAACAGATCACATAAGCATCAAATTTTCAAAAGTCATATCATACGGTCACATTATTTCTTGATATAGAAAAAACATTCGACAGTGTTTGGCATACTGGTCTTCTTTATAAAATGCGACAAATTGGCTTCCTCATTACCTACAACAAATTATTAAAAGTTTTCTCACATCTAGAAGTTTTAGAGTTCAAGTTAATACAGAAATATCTACAAATCATCCAATAAATGGTGGAGTCCCTCAGGGTCCACACTTTCACCAACCCTATTTAATATATTTATTTCTGATGTCCCAACTTTTCATAATTCTGAAATAGCCTCCTATTGCGGTCCTATCAATAGGTCGAGGACAAATTACCAGCTGACTTAATTATACTTTCTAAATGGCTTAAAAATGGAAACTATTAACCCTAATAAATGCCAAGCAAAGTATTTTCACTAAAAAGACTAAAACCAATATACCGTGTAATTTTAAATAATAAAGCAATACAATGGCTTCCATCTACAACCCCGGCCAAATATTTAGGATTACTAATTGATAAAAAAATTAACATGGAAAGATCATGTTTCAAAAATAGCTAGCAACACATTTATTAAAATGCTAAAAATCACTCTGATTAATAAAAATTCTAAAATTAACATAGAAACGTCATTATCCATCTTTAGGTATATCAGTCGGCCCCTCTCTTACATATGCCTGTCATATGGGGAGGTACAGCCCCGACCAATTTCAATAAAATACAAGTCATTGAAAATAAATTTCTTCGGTGGACATTAAAAGCTCCCTGTTCATTAGTAATGAACAAATACATCAAGAACTCTCTGTTGTACCATTAAAAACTTGGGTAACTAAATTAGCAACAAACTTCTATAGTAACTTACCCTTATGGTCCTGCCACTAAGACATTTTCACTCGGAAAATCAACCTACCCACAACCAAGAATTAAAACCCGTCATGCTAAAGACTTGTTACATCCTCCATAATTTGCAGAAAATAGTTAAAACTGTATTGATAATTATTAAAATTCCAATTATTATCAAATTGTTAAAAGTATATAAAATATTTCATGTATGCCCCTACAAAATCCTAAAAAATTAGGTCCCTAAAAATTAATTTCGTCCGAGACGCATCAACCCATTAAGGCATTAAAACGACAAAATCAGCAGATCATGACTAAATCAACAATAAAATGATGAAAGAATTACCTCGCAATGCAATTGCAGCATTAACAGCTCTCCTTAAGTCATGTTGAAGATTAGGATATTATCCACAAGATCTAATATTAGGAAAAATTCACAAGATCCTCGTAGCTGTAGACCAATTAGCTTGTTACTGACCTTTGCCAAAATGCTTGATAAAACTTATAAAATCTCGTCTATTCAAATTTTCACCGAAACCAATGCCCTACTTAATACGCTGGTTGGAATTTCGTCCAAACCATTCCACATGCCATCAATTGTGAAGAGTAACAGAATACATTGCTGAAGAATTCCACAATCGCATGTACACAGCTGCAATTTTTCTCATCCATTGCACCATGCCTTTCAAAATTATAGAAATGACTTAATGCAGATACGCAGTATATTTAATGCAAATTGAACATTGCCAACGCTTGCAAAGATTTCCAGTCGTACTTGAACGAATTTGTCAAATGGACAATGACATACAGAATTGCCATAAATCCTACCAAAACACAGCCTAAATATTCTCATATAAATCTTAATTCAATCACGACAAATTAAAATTAATAATACTACAATTCCATGACTTCATAATGAAACACCCGTAAAGTATCAGGGTGTATTACTAGATCAAAAATTAACATGGAAAAACCACAATCAAGAAATTTCAAACAAACTTATCCAAAACTTAACAAATTTTATCCTGTAATAAATAACATGTCTTCGCTTAGTTGGAAATGCGCATTATTCATATTTAAAATTGTTATACGTCCATCATTAACTTATTCCTGTCAAATTTGTAACAATATTACAAAGGAAGGAAATATTACACATCTAAAGAACTTCAAATTATCCAAAACAAGTAACTTAATATAATCCGTACAAGACCCGTGATTTATTCCTAATAAGCAAATACACAGAGAGCTAAAAATTCCTCCTATTAATGAATACATTCAACAGATGAGCCACAGATTTTTCACCTTTCTTCCGTCTGTTACAAGTGGACAAATATTTAATCCAGGCAAAAATGCTTCCTTTCCAAACCGCATTATCTCTCTATACCCCAAAGACTCGCTTAAAGCCTCGTAAATTAGAATCAATCCACTCCCTACCATTAACCAGTTCTGTTGCCAAAAAACGCTAAATGACTTATAACTTAAACGCTAATCAAATTTTAAAAATCTCTTCTGAAGTCCTACTCTGCAGACTTCGTTTTTCGAAGTAGGCCGTGTGGCCTCCTAAAATATTGTTAGTCGAAAGATCAAAAAATTATGTGTATTATTACATTGTATATTAAAACTTCTGAAAGACATATTTGCCGAACAGGAAGAAATAAATTAAAAAAAGAACCTAAAAATGAAAACTAATACTGTTCTCATGTAATACGCACTGTGTGGAAAATGTTCGTGAACAGTATGTTCCAATCTTAAAAGCACTAAAACATGAAAGTATTTAAAAAAAATTTGTTAAATGTACTTAATCGTATAAGTTGCATAAACGGTTAATCTAAAGAGCTCTACTACAGAGACGCAATTAAAAAGCAAGTAATTAATAATTATTATTATTTCAAATTTTTTAAAATATTTTTATTACTATAAAAGTAATTTGCCAATGTACACAAAAATAATTTGAAAAAGTAAATTAGTAGGACGTAATCTCGAGTACGCATGCGGAATCAGTTTGACTCCATGTCTGTAGTTTCGGGTTAGAAGGTTGTAGTATCTTTCTTACAACATGAGTTGCTAAATTTCCTGATTTTTTTATATTTATTTATTTATTTTGTTTGATGACACCTTTGAAGATAAATTTGTTGCCACTTTTCACGCCTATAGTACTCTCTAAACTACTGATAATAACTTAAAATCTTGATGTACTATCCAATTCTCACAGTTGTTCGTATACGTTGGCGTAAACAATGAATTGCAGGTTGTGTTTGAGAGTTGGTTGCTAAAGGATGTCAACATTGTAAATAACTACTTCAGATGTGGCTTGTTGCCAAAAACGACATTCATAAGGAGAGAAGTGGGAGACTGGTCTTCAGGTTACTGACCGACATACTTTAGTTCCCTAGGTGATGCCCATGACCTCTCCATGAACCGAAAAACACGCTGAGGTTGCACCCGAGGTAACTGAGCCAGGGACCTAACCTGCAAAGTCCTCGGCTTCTAGTCGTTCCATCGCAGACTCCGATGCCGCACTTGGCGTCGCACGTGGACGCTGGAACCCGCAGGCAATCGGCCGAGTTGGCAGAGCACTGCTCCGCCCCGCCCCACGCGGGCCCGTCCCGCGCCCCGGCTCCGTCGCGCCGCGCCGCGCCGGCCCGTCCGCTTCCGTCATTTGCTGGAGACGAGCAGGCACCAGTTCCGCGACCAGTTTCCTACTCGCAGTGTTTTCGCTCGGCCCCTCTCTGCCGGTGCAGCCTCCCTGCACAAAGGCTGCCCCTGAGAACCAGCAAGATTCGCAACTGCATTGCAGTGCACATGGTAATTCTTTTACCTAATAATTTATTGTTTGTTTTGTACAGATACTTAACCTGGGCAATCTGGTGGTAGCGGACTTTAGACAACAAACTCACAGGCAGAATCGAACTATGATATTGCCAGTTCCAGGGCAACGGTTGCCATTGATAACTTGTATTTTTTCCAAGATGAGCAAGCGTGATACTATTCTAGGACTTCTCAATAAGCTGTATACACTGCATTCAAAGGACACTGCGAAGGCTGCTTTCTCCCACACTCATCTCCCCTCCGCCCTGCTGGTTCCCTCGAAGGGATGCCGCTGCGCCGCACTGAAAACGCCAATACTGTTGCTATTCCAGGGGGGTTCGCCACTTTCACAACAACAAATTATTACAATTACTTTGTGTTTATGTTGTTAAACAACTACTTGTTATTTATAATTTTTGTTTAATTCATCAGTGTGAGTCAACTACATATACTCATTAATTCTTGAATTTTTAGGTATCCTGGAAATTTTCGTCTTCCTTAAATATATTAACGTTACGATCTTAATATCAGGGTCATAATGTTAGTGTATTAGTGTTTGTACGATATGTTAGCCTTATTTCAATTTCATTACAGCCATAGTAGTATAATATTACTATTTATTTTAATATTACTATTTCAGTGCCATCCTATGGGGTGTCGCAAGTATCACAATGTTAATGTGTAAAGTTTGGTATAACAATTTTTGTAGGTCAATATGTTAATCTATGTATATTGTGATATATCAAAATGGTGGCCAATACATTATGGAGGAATGTCGTATTTCAGAAGTAGAGTATAGTTGAGTCAAGGGGACGATCGTTGTGGTCGCTACGGAAATCAATAGTCGAGGTGGAAAAAACATTGTTTGTTGGGAACAAAAGAGAGATATAGTTTTGAAGCTTGCAGATGACAGGGGACATTCACTCTGCTCACGACATGGTAGCGAGCAGGTCAAGACTAGCTGTGGTTGAGGATAAGAATGCTTGCATTTAAAGAAATTCCATCGAAGTCAGATTGAAATGGATAGCAACCGGGATAAGTACTAGTTTTTACAGAGGACGTATTAATAAAAAATTAGTTTTCATAATATTATAGCAGGATAGGACGCAATTCAGGAAAATACTGGAAATTTGTTCATTGTGGAACCAGTACGCATTTAGGCTTCCGTCCGTGACGCAAGCATAGAGAATTTAATGGGACATTACTATTGGAATTTAATGGGCGATATAGTTTAATATTGAACGAACCGAAGTTTTTACGGAAGAAATAAGTCATCACGGGGCAAACTGAGAAGGTTCTACGAGACACTGTCGAAGGGGAAATGAAGAATGCGCGCAAATAATTATATGGAGCACAGGTCTTTTGCTTTTGAACTATTTATAAATGGAAAACCGGTAACGACCAAAAGAATTTGAGGTTTAAAAAAAACTTCGAAGCTTTTATAATAGATATCTTGTTTTAAAGTTACTGAAAGTGAATCTATTTTTATAATAAATCATAGTTGTATTTTGGAAAAGAGAGATGATCAGTATTTTACAATACGTGCAATCCAGAATTAGACTTTTTAACTGAATTTCAGGTTCCTCTCTACTCCGTACAGAAGGCAGATAAATAAGTGATTGCAGAACGGGTAAGCAATACTTATAAATTCGGACCCGACATACAGGCAAGTACAGCATAGAGAAGGCTGATAAAATTAATTGCCGATAAGAAGAATAATCACATTCGTAATTATTTCCTGGCGCACAAATTACCAAAACAAATAATTAAAATATTCGGAAATAGTTACGAGTATTATCAAATTAGTTCGGTTTGAGTCAATTGGTATATACCAAAAGATCGCCAAAGCAAGGGCCAATTAATTAGTGAGATAATTTAGTATATTTCAATGTATATATATATATATATATAATATATATATATATATAATATATATATATATATATATATATTGAAACGAGTCGTTGATAGACTCTGCATAAGATTTGTAAAAAATAAAAAGAATGAAAGAAACGGGGACAGAGATTCTTGTCCGGGAATGGGCTCCGGCAAATCACGCGCACACTAGAAATGGTGGTTAACAAGAACTTTTTATTACAGAAATAATTGTTTTACAAATTGGTTGCCTATGGCGCTTATACTAGCATTCATTCTGTTCTTTCCCCTATTTTGAACTATAACCCTTTCGCTATTTTCCGCCCTCCCGGGGCTTCACTTCCTATAATGACTCCAATATTTGGGGGGGCTCAACACAAAATCACTGTTCTCCACGGGCTACTTACACTCCCTCCCCAACCTTCCAGCCGCTTTTACTAGTGATACTCCAACCTGACTTGCGTCACTGCCTGCTCGCTCCCCCACCGTCGAGCCGGCGCCGAGCACCGCACCGTCCGCGTCCGGGCCTCTTCGTGTCGCGATGAGCCGGCGCGGGGAAGGGGGTCTTGCGATGCCGCCCCGGTCCCTTATTCATGCGCGGCCTGCCGACGTGTCTGGTCCGCCGCCTCGCCCTTCGGGTATATTCGTTGTATTCGGCTGCGCTCGGAAGACCGGAGGACGCTCCGTCGCCGTTAGCCGCTCCCCATCCCACGCGTGGCCGCTGTGGTGCTTCTAAACGTTCCCACAACGTTTCGACTGCATCCGCATGTGGACTTCAACCCAGGCAGTAATAGTCGTCGACCGTTCACCCAGTTTGCCCCCAATGAAGTCGAACGCTGGCGTACACCGTTCCACCACTCCGCCCAGTTCCGTCCACTCCACGTGGAGATCATTCATTGCTGATGACGCTCCACCACGATCCCATGTCCGTCTCGTCTCGTTTCGTTTTCCAACAAGCACTTCCACTCTCGTCACTCACTTTCCTTGACACCACGCCTTTCCAGTTCCACGGCACCACGTTTACTTTCACTACTCTCTCCGTTTAACGGTCCGCACCACTCCGCACGTCCGCCTTCATGACATTCTCTCCGCTACTGTCGCGCTTCGTGTCCTTCAGTTTCTCGCCCCGAACCGACTCCGGTTCCTCGCACCCGACTCCGTGGTGTGCCGGCCGCTGCCGCGCAATTCAAATTCTTAATATGTGCCAGAACGCATTGTTATCACAATTCGTTTCAATATATATATGATATATATTATATATATGTATATATATATATATATATGCAGGAGGGTATTCGAAATTAATAATTTAAGATTTAATGCTAATTTAAATTAGAATTAGGCACCGTAGTATCAGGTTGCTAGGGGAGAGCACCGATGTTTAACACGTCACGATATTTGGTAAACGGGCACCTTAGTAACAGAGATAAACAATTCATGAGCCTGTGGATGTAATGTAGAATCAGTCGAAAGATACGTGTGTAAGAGTGGAAATTTCGGTCAAGAGTGCACCTTGTTAGAGGAGTGAATACCTAATAATAATCCGTTGGTAGGGAATGTAAAACAGAATTTTGGACAACAATGAACACGAGTTTTCCTGGATTGAAGAACGAAAAAATTAGTAGTTGAGCTCAGATCTCATAGCGAGAGGGTCATTTGAGAATTAGGGGTGCGTGTACGAGTTCAGATTTGGTTTATTTTTTGGGATCGAAGTAGAGACATAAAAATTACAGAGATACAGTTCGGGACTTTAACGTTTTTCTTCCGCGAGTGAGAGTGAACATTGAAACATTTGGTGAAGCCGGCATTGACTTGGAATATTTCTTACTGATAGGGAGGAACTTCTAAGAAAAGTGTAACTTTAATTAGTTTTCACCAGAGACGAAGGTGAAGCACCAGGCTAAATGAACTTGCAGTTATTTTGCCGAACAAGTGCTGATGGTGATATGGGAGGCTGGTACATTATGTGAATGGGAGTGACTTCGTCGCGTGCCGGAAGATACAAGATAGAAGGCATCAAGACTGGTCGAAGGTGATGGTTGGAGATACGCGGCGTCCGAGCGAAGCATCCAACGATACAAGGGAAGAGAGCTCAGGTTAACGTTCGTACGAACAATTATTTTATTTCTCAGGGTCATGACCAAGCTAATAATTTTCAAAGGATGTTTGATTTAAATGAAATCTTTAATTACAATAAATTCATACTGTCTAGTGCGAAAGAAAGTACAAAAACAAACTTGATTATTATTGTGCAATCTGGCACAACATTAAAATCACTTTCAGGTTTTGTCGTTTTCCGTAGGAAGCGAGTCTACAGGGGGCTGATTGTGGTCAAACGATGAGGTAATGAATTGTGCCCCTTGCATATTCAATATATAATATATATATTGAAACGAGTTGTTAATTAACTCACACAAATTAAATAAAAGAGAGGGGGACAGGGATTCTTTCTCAGGAATGGGTTCCGGGTCTGATCATACATACAATGGAAATTGACAATGGTTTATTACAAAAAAAAGAACCATGATCATTACAAGCAACTGGACTTAACATACACTTGCTGCCATGTGATCTGTATTCCCTACACCAATCTCTTGTAAATTACATCATTCAATGGTTTGCTACTGTTCGCACCACATTCCCCTCCCCTGACATCCATTCTCTGATTACCCTGGTTACTGAATATCAGGTACTTATGCTGTATGCCTCTTGTAGCTCTGACGCGTGACTCCACCTCGGCGCTATCCTCGGGATTGCTCGGGTCTGCTCGGTCGCCCGCGTCGCCGCCGTGTCGCCACCGCGCCCGCCGCCTTCTCCAGCAATGCTCGCGAGCACGCCACGCCGTTTCCCAAATCTTCGTTCTTCACAGTACTGGCAGACGAAATTCATTCGGCGTGCTCGAACACTCGTGTCTCTCACGCAACGGGAGCATTAGTTTCACGATTAATCTTTCTCCGTACAACTCACCAGCGTGTGAACGACGCCTGGTTACTGCACTCGCTCGTGTAAATATAATAGTACAAGTCTCAATTATCCCTTTCCGCCCCCTTTTTCCCAGGTTGTAACTTTGGTGTTACTGCACAGTCCTCACAATCACAATTGTTACTATCCTACGTTTACTCAACGTCTCTATTAGTTGCTGCACTCGTCCATGTCCACGTGTTTACCACTTACTACCGACATTATCTGTAGCATCTCTGTTCTTTCACATTACACACGCATCTTTTTAACTCCGCTTTACCACAGTTACCTGTATCACTCAAGCGTCTACTCACACGATTCTTCTACTTTTTTCACACCACACTTTCGCTGATTTCATATATTACATCGCTCTACCATCTGACCTCCGCCATGTCTGGGCGCTTCTCTCTCGCCACTCTGGCCTCTTGGCCCGTGCTCGGTTCGCGGCACTCGGTTCCTCCGCTGAGCCGGCTCCGGCCCCCCCCCCGACTCCGCCGGCTGGCCAGCCTGTGCCGCGCAGTTTAAACCTACGAATTGGGCCGAAACGCATTGTTATCACTGAGATGATAACAATTCGTTTCATCACCCCCTCCTCCCCTTTTTCCGGATTTTTCACACAAAATCCACCTAAATTTTTGAGTGGGGTCTTCAAGGTCGCCCCCTTCTATAGGGCATGGTCGCAAGTTGTAAAAATTATAACATCCTACTATTTCTTGTCTATCTTGAATCTTGACCAATACCACGCCATCCACAATTTTCCATCGATCCCGTTTTCTCCTTAATGCCGCGATGTCCGGGTCGTCCTCCTGGATCCGGCCCTCTTTAAAACATTTAACTTTGTAATCTTTAATTGGGGCTTGATTCTTACTAAACACTTGCCTGTTGCCTAATATCCCTATTTGCTTGACTTGTTCCCATAGTTTTTCTTCTGATTCCTCCACTACATTACCCGAACATACCTCGTAACCTTCTTCCAATCCTTGGTCCATTTCAGCTTTCTGGCCTCCTAGTTCCGCCAGTTTCCGGTCGAGATCGATCGCAACCCTGCATTCCAACAAGAATTCTGTCCCCAGGATTATTGGACGTAATAAGTTCTTCAGTACCAGCGCTACTACTTCATACCTTTGGTTGCCGATTTCCACATTTATCATGATCTGTTTTGTAATGGGGCTGGACCTCTTCTGGGTTGCTCCTATTACGTACGCCCCATTCATGGGCAAACACCTCATTTTCTTGCCTTCCGCCAACAACTCCTCATCAAATTTCTCCGACACCACCGTAATCGTGCAACCTGTATCCACTAACGCTCCAGTACTCATCCCTTCACACATCAATCTAATCGTGGGGCATTTTCTTATTCGAACGTCTGAGCTCTTTCGCCTCTGCCACGGCTGGTCGTCGTAGGTCACCGTTTGGATGGTGTTAATGGGGACCGCGTTTGACATTTCCCTTGTCTCGTCGGTAATGGGGTCTCTCTTCACCACAGATTCTTCTAGTTTCATGTTTTCTTCCCTCGACTCCAATGGTACTACTTTGTCTTCCACCTCGCGAAGTTTATCCGGTATCTCCATCTGGTATTCCTCAATCTTGTTTTCATTTGCTTTGACGTCTTCTTGACACCTGACTTCCATCTCTCCCATATTGTTGTCTTGTGTCCCAAGATGGTCGTTGATTTGTTCTTGCAAACGAGTCTCCCTTTCCTCTTCCATCTTGTTTGCTAGTGTTTCTGGTTTTCTGTCCTGCCTCTCAAATCGTGCCACTACTTGACTTATTTGATTAGCTAGTTCCCTCGTCCGTTCCTCCTCTCTCTTGTTCTGTTCTTCTGCTCTCCTTCTCTCGTTCGTTCCTGCTTCTTCCGTTCTTCCGCTCTCTTATTCTGTTCTTCCATCAGCTTCTCGTTCTTCCCTCTTCTGTTCTTCATCAGCTTCTTCTGTTCTTCCGCTTTCTGTTCTGTTCTTCCGCTATCATTTCTGTTGTTCCATCAGCTTACTCATCATCTGGATTATGTCCGGTTGAGTACTTGCTTGCATCTCTCGATTCAATGTTCCTGCTTCAGTCTGGTTGATCGGTGTTGATGTAATTTTGAATTCATGGCTGAAGTCTTCTCCCGTTTCCTCCCTCCATCCACTACCATTCCCTACATCTTCACCTCTCAGTAAAGTGCTCCCACCTATTCCTTCATCGCTATCCTCCATCCTCCCCTTCCTCTCTGGTTGCACCGATTCCCTCTGTTGGGCTGCCATCTTGCTATTTAATGACCTCGTTCCCTAACCTAATTCGTATGTTCCCACTACCTACCAATCAACCTAGTAATATTTCTATTTCTAAACTTCTGCCTATTTCCTCCGTCCACCTACATTCACAGTGATCTTGTTATTATTTCTATAGCTAATTATGTTTTGCCCCACAACAATGCTCTTTACCAATCGTGTATCAATTTTCACTATTAATTGACCGTACACATAATTATTCTCATTAACCTGTACAAACTCTCACATATATCATAGACCCTATTAATAACCTTCACTTCACCAATTAGATTTACACACTTGTATCACCCAATAACACAAAATCGAATGCAGTGGAGTACAAGATAACCTACCCCCTTTCACACTTTATGATTTACACTCTATTTGAACACCATTACTTTAAAAATAATCATTAACTTCACGGTAACACCTTCACAAATTCTTACAAATAATTTTTCATAATGCTCATAATACTGCAAACAACAATCTCCATACCATCTAAATCACAAATGAACAACTTATTAACACTACCGTTAATACAATTTCTGCAAGTAAATCCTCATAGTACCCATAATACTGTAAACACCACCTTCATACACTCTGAACCACCAATAAACAAGTTGTGAAACACTTGTAATACATGTAATACTACCAGCAACCTCATAGTACATATAACACTACCAGCAATATCCTTCATACAATCTAAATCACCACATAAGCAAATTATTGAACACTACTATTAGTATAAATTCCTGCCAATAAACTTTCATAATACATATAACACTATTAGCAACAACCTTCATATGATCTCAATCACCACATAAATACTGCTATTAATATAAATTCCTGCAAATAGATTTTCATAATACAAGTAACACTGTAACACTGCCTTCATATAATCTGAATCCCCCAATAAAATTATTACCCACTGCTGTTAGTATGATTTTAATCTTACAATCTGAACCACAAAATAAACAAATTATTAAACACTATTGTCAATGCCCATTCCAAAATTACATGAATTCACCAATCTACAAACTTATTACCTATTACTAGTATTATTTGTTATTCTGCTGCAAAACTCCCTTTTTGTTTCCAAAATGACAATGTTAATACCTCACTTATTTTAATGCACCCATTATCTTGCACAAGAAAATAACATTTATGATGCACCCTTAGAACACTATTAATGATTACTTCATTGAACAAAATTCTTTCAATCACTTGAGAATGCTTTGTTTTTCAACTACCACCGAGTACTGTATTACTTAATGTGCCCTCTTATTCTCATTAAACATACAAACAATAATATACAAACTTATTCAGAAAACACTGGCATCAATTAAGAAAAATTTCACTTAAAAAACACTTTTGCATTATTATGCCTATACTTGATCCTCTCCAGAAACCCACCACCTCAAACATAAACATGAATGACAAATCAAATTTAAGTTATTACTATTGCCTGGCAACTATTTTCCTGGCTAACAAATTACATCTATGCACTGGATCACTTCAAAACAACTTGTATTCATCACACACTTTTTGTTTTCCAAAGTAATTATAATAACTGCTTGTTAATGTCACCCTGATTCAATATATTTCAACTGCAATACTACTGTTTATTTTATTATCTCAATAATACCCACACTATTAATTCCCATTGCTTGCATGATTTCACCGGAGCCACATTACTTAGTTTACCGAGTCCAGCCTGTGCGGGCGCCAGTGAAACGAGTTGTTAATTACATTTGTGCACTGAATCAATTCAAAGCAAGTTGTAATTATAACATGCTTCTTACACATTTCAAGGTTATTGTTATAACTGCTTGTTCAATATCAAAATACCTTAATATGCTCCAAATGCAGTACTACTATTTATATTCTCTTATCTTATTTATGCCCGCACTATTGATTTCCATTGCTTGCATGATTTTACCGGAGCCACATTACTTAGTTTACCGAGTCCAGCCTGTGCGGGCGCCAGTGAAACGAGTTGTTAATTACATTTGTGCACTGAATCAATTCAAAGCAAGTGTAATTCTAAATGCTTCTTACACATTTCAAGGTTATTGATAACTGCTTGTTCAATATCAAAATACCTTAATATGCTCCAAATGCAGTACTACTATTTATATTCTCTTATCTTATTTATGCCCGCACTATTGATTTCCATTGCTTGCATGATTTTACCGGAGCCACATTACTTAGTTTACCGAGTCCAGCCTGTGCGGGCGCCAGTGAAACGAGTTGTTAATTACATTTGTGCACTGAATCAATTCAAAGCAAGTTGTAATTATAACATGCTTCTTACACATTTCAAGGTATTGTTATAACTGCTTGTTCACTATCAAAATACCTTAATATGCTCCAAATGCAGTACTACTATTTATATTCTCTTATCTTATTTATGCCCGCACTATTGATTTCCATTGCTTGCATGATTTACCGGAGCCACATTACTTAGTTTACCGAGTCCAGCCTGTCGGGCGCCAGTGAAACGAGTTGTTAATAAACTCACACAAATTAAATAAAGAGAGGGGGACAGGGATTCGTTCTCAGGAATGGGTTCCGGGTTGATAAGACATACAATGGAAATTGACAATGGTTTA
>JAHLJT010005872.1:0-14673 GCA_031308135.1 Acheta domesticus
TTTTTTTTGTTTTCACGGCCCGGCAATAAATGTTTTTCCTCCGAAAAATGGCCATTTTTTCGCGCAGCATTACATAACTTTCCCTATACTACACTACGTATATCACTCCGTGTTTACGTACGTATACGGGAAAGTAAAATGTTCAGCCACCGATTGTGACGTATGACCACATGCATTGACATTAGCTCAGGCCTTCTAATGTATTATTCTAGATTGCGTTGGTTTTCACCAACACCACCTAGACATACAAGGCCTGCGCACTGCAGTTTTTCAAAGCCAATATGGCGGCTACAAAAGGCTGACTCGTTCTAGTTGAGGCGATTCAGTTGGTACGTGAAATAGCCTTTGTAGCTTTCGAGTTGTGTTGATTGTAGATGTAGACTGTATTGATAACGTGAGAGTAATGATGAATGATTGTGTCCAATGTGAGGGGAATTATGATAAAAAGTGAAGAGTGTAATGTTGCTAAGTTCCGTATTTACTTCTGATTTCTGAATTGCATTTGCGAACATCGGAAATTGAGAAAATTCAGTGTTCTATTGTGATAATGGACTAAAAATCAGTCTTTTTTAAAAATATACACGACTGTCCCGTGGAGCTATGCCTTCTTTGTTGTCTAATTGTTCTGCTTACTTCAACCGGCCAAGCTTCTTACAGAGAAAGTCCTCAGAAAATTGCGTGTCTGCTTGCTGCTATTGAAGAAGTGCTAAAGAAAACATTTCAAGATTAAATAAAATATCTTTCTATTTTTGATAACTAAGAAGCAAATTAATTCAGACCTCTTACTTCAAATGATACCACAAATTCAGAATTTAACAACTATGTTGCTTTTTATGCTGGAAACATGAAATTCCTTGCAAAGACAAGAAGTGCACATCAGTACAGTTCATGTTTTTCATATGCCTTGCATGCGATTCACCATATAACCATATTCTTATAATATTTCAAACATTTGGGTTTGATTTTATATTATTATGCCTGATCCAAACTTGTGAGATATGTGTCCATTTCGTTTAGGAATCTCCCAAATCAAATAATTGTTTCAGCTCTTTGCCTGAAAAAAGAACCATATTTATGACCAATCTTTAGCTGAAGAAAATAGAATCGTTTCTTCTTATTTATAGTGTAATTTATTATATAGACAGTTTCGTCGCTTAAAATTTGACTTAGCATTTAGACACCCAGATACAGTTGTATAAGCCTTCTCAGGCGACCATCTTGATGACTGCTCAGGCCTTGTAAAGTATGCGAGGAGGACGGAAAAAAAGTGAAACAGTTGTCTATTTAGTTCAAAACTGGCGGTGCAGAAAGTTTGCAGCAAACAATAGATCGAATTTGAAGTTCGTACAGACATCGGGCACGTAAGAGGGCGTTGATAATTTGAGATTGTTTATTTGTTATCCAGTTATAAATGTATTGTTGACTGATTGCCATTAATTAAGGTTTAGAGGGGCTTAACTGCCAATGGTCATTGGCGCCCATGTCGAAGTATTTTAAAAAAGGGGCCAGCTCAGTCCTGTGATTACAGATGGAGCCTACCCCCTAATAAGAATCATATACTTAAGGAGACTTGAATTCTACATCGAGTAGTCAAGTAGTCTGACGAAGGAATATAGAACAAACACGTAAAATTGATGAGTCAGAACAGAAAGTTGGCTGTAAAGGGGCCAAAATACTAAAACTGCAAAAAGTAAAGCACTATTCTATTGTCTGGAAATGAAGACGATATATTTGGTTTCCCAGAAGCAAAAAAGTTTTGACAGCGCGGAATCGTCATCCCCGAGACCTCCCTTACGAGTTGCCCGGCCTGCTTCGTCGTTCCAAAATATTTTGCAGTTCAGGAGGACGTGATTCCACAGAAGATTGGTCCCGCATGAGTCACATACGGGAGGAGTTTCTCCTCGAAGGAGGAAACCGTGGGAAAAATGGCAGTGATCCAATTCGAAGACGGGTTAAAATGACTTCCTCACGCCTGGAGGAGCGAGATGAGGAACGCCAGGGAATTACAGAATTCTTTATCCACTTAGTTTAAAATTGGTATTGTGCCACTCTGTTTGCCACGCTCTAAACAAGATCGTTTCAAGTAAGCCTTAACATCGGACAATGGCACAGCAGGAACGTCGATACGAGTATTACGAGTAGCTGATTTCGCCGCCAGGTCGGCCAGCTCATTCCCTGTGATTCCCACATGGCCTGGAACCCAACTAAGAACCAGGTCATAGTTGCGGGACATGAGACTATGAATCAGGTTTTGAACTGATTTTGTCAGGTAGTCTGACGAAGGCCGGGAGACAGCCTGAAGAGAACTGAGAGAATCAGAACAGAGAACTACTCGCTGCACGTCGTTGACTCGATGTACTTTAGGGCTTTGAGTATTGCATACATTTCAGCAGTGAATGTACTGCACTGTGAATGAAGACGATATGATTTGGTGGCCCAGATGCAATGAAAACTACACGCCACTGCGTCATTGTGCGATGACCCGTCCGTGTACAAGAATAGATGATCCGGATAGGCTTCCCTCATACCCTGAAACTGCTTCTGGTAACCAGAGGACTAGTATTTTGTTTGGAAAGATGGAGAGTCTGAGGTCAATATTGGGGAGAAGGAGTTTCCAAGGGGGAATCAGGTCATTTGGGGGTTTCACAGGAGTGGGAAGATCGACATTAAGTCCCCGCAAAAGATTTCGCAATCGAATGCCTGGGGGCTGGGGTAGCGATGTTCGAAGAATATAAGAAGATTCATATTTTGGGCGAGTGATTATTCGGCGACAAGGATGATTAAAGAGTCCTGACACTTTAGCACCATAAGACGCTAATAGAATATCTCGCCTTATTTTTAAGGATGGCTCCCCAGCGTCAGCTAGAATGCACTCGATTCGGCTGGTGCGATACGCACTGTTGAGAGGCGAATACCAGCGTGGTGTATGCTGTTGATGGGTCGAAGGGTGGAAGGAGCTGCAGAACCATACACTTCACTACCGTAATCCAATGCTGAGCGAATGAGTGCTCTGTATAACCGCAGTAGGGTAATGCGGTCGGCTCCCCATGAAGTGCCACTAAGCATTCGAAGAAGATTGAGGGGGGAGACGCATCTGGTTTGCAATGTGCGGATATGAGAGCGCCACGTGAGGGACTTGTCAAAAGTCAGCCCCAGAAACCTGGCAGAGTCAGTGAATGGAAGCTGATTTCCTCCCAAGTACAGGATTGGATCGCTATGCAAGTGGTATATTCTGCAGAAGTGCACTCCAGTGCATTTAGTAGGTGAGAACTTAAAACCTGTCGACATGCTCCATTCATGCAGCTTGTTGAGCACCAGTTGGAGTTGCCTCTGGATCACACTTATGCTGCTGGATGAACAAAAAATGGCAAAATCATCTACAAACAGCGATGCCTTCACAGGTTCCCTCACGACCGACGCTATACTATTTATGGCTATGGCAAACAGAGTGACACTTAGCACCGAGCCTTGGGGGATGCCGTTTTCAAGGGGGTGACTGTTAGACAGTTTGTCACCAATGCGAACTCTGAAAGATCTGTTCGATAAGAAATTTTGGAGGAATAAGGGGAGCTTCCCCCTGAATCCCCACGAGTGCAAGGTTCGCAGAATGCCATACCTCCAAGTGGTGTCATACGCCTTTTCTATATCGAATAGTACGGCCACAAGGTGTTGTCTCAGAACGAACGAGGTTGAAATTTCCGTTGCCAAAGCGACGAGATGGTCAAGGGTTGACCGGTGTTTCCTGAAACCGCACTGAATTGGTGTGAGTAGGTTTCTGCACTCCAAGGTCCAGACCAAGCGCTGGTTTACCATCCGTTCCAGCACTTTGCAAACGCAGCTGGTGAGAGCGAGAGGTCGGTAGCTCGATGACAACGACCGATCCTTTCCCTCCTTCAGAGCTGGGATAACTATGGCTTCTCGCCATACAGCAGGGATGGTGTGCTCTTCCCAGATGCGATTATAAAGGCGGAGGAGAAATTGCATCGCCACATCAGGAAGATGTTGTAACATTAGGTTGTGTATTTCATCAGGACCTGGGGCAGTTCTTCTGGCCAATGCAAGAGCAGAGCGCAATTCCGATATGGAGAAAGGTGTGTTGTAATCTTCAGACGCTCTGCAGAAGAAATCCAACGGACGGCTCTCCATCCTTTCTTTGATCAAAAGAAAGTCAGGAGCGTAGTTCGCCGAACTTGACATGGCTTCATAGTGCGCGGCGAGTTCCTCTACAATCATATCTGGAGATGTGATCATTTCTCCGTTTTTCAGGAGACCTGGCACCGTATTTGGTGAAGAGTGTCCTTTTATCTGTCGAATTTTTCTCCATACCAGGCGTGGTGGCGTGTGACAATTGAGAGACGAAACGTACGCTCTCCACGATGCATTTTTGCTCTCTAAGATAGTTCTTCTAGCCTTCGCCCTGCATCTTTTATACTCGATTAAGTTATCCACTGTTGGATAGTGTCTGAGACGTGCCAGTGCCTTTTTTCGAGCACTGACCGCTCTCGAGCAGTTCTCATTCCACCACGGAACGAAAGGGTGTCGCGGTTTACCACTTGCCTTCGGAATTGCGATGGAAGCAGCAGCGAGTACAGCGCTATTAAAATGTTCTGTCATTTCATCCACATTTCCGAAGGGACCGTCTGACAGGTTAACATTATTTTGGAATGTCGACCAGTCAGCTCGTCGCACGATCCATTGAGGGGGCCGTGCACAACTACGGCGAAGATGATCAATGTGGACAATCGTGGGGTAATGGTCGCTTCCATAAAGATCTTCTAATATGGTCCACCGCATAGCAGTAGCAAGTGAAGAGCTGCAAAGGGCTACATCAATAGCCGTGCTAGAATTCGTAGCTACGGCAAAATGAGTTGGTTCCCCAGTGTTGAGAATAGCCAAATTCATGGTGTCGATGACAGATTCCAAAATAGCACCTCTTTGACACGTACGAGAGGAACCCCAAAGAGGGCTGTGGGCGTTTACATCACCCACAACCAAGAAAGGTGTGGGCAATTGGTTTATTAGACTTACGAGGTCATCAACCGACACCGTTTGTCTTGGGGGAATATAGATATTACATACAGTGAGTGAGAGGGACGGGAGATACACCTGCACACAAACTGTTTGAAGGTCGGTGTGAACAGGGATTTCTGCAGAATGCAGCGAATCCTGGACCAAAGTAGTAACTCCGCCGTGAGCGCGGAGGCCGTCATCGACATCAACCCTATAAGGAGTGAAACCGCGAAAGTGTATGGACCGTGGTGGAGAAAGATGCGTTTCCTGTAAACAGAAAATTGAGGGTGTATAACGGGACAATAAGAGTTTTAATTCGTCCCGTCGGAGAGAAAATCCGTTCAGATTCCAGGATAGGAGAGCCGTTGTTTAAGAAGTTAAGAGGATTTCTTTTTTCTTTTTTCGCCTCTGCCGCCCGAAGGAGCGAGTGTCCACCCCGGCTGAAGTTTCCTCCGAGGCAGACTCATCCTGACCACTGCTCGACAGGCTGAGAGATCGCTCAGAGCGAGTTTCAGGAGTCGGGGTAGGTGGTCGGAGTTTGGAGGATCTATCATTTTTCTTGTCCAGGCCAGCAGGCCGTGTGACATCAGCCTTCTTGCGCGGCTGAGAAGTGGATTCTTGTTCTGTCTTCGTCTGTGTTGCCTTCTTGGGTGGTGTTTTGTATTTTGTGGGAATTATTATTTTCCCACCTTGCAGAGGCGATGTCTCCTCAGGGAAGTCCACTGGGGATACCTGGCAACAGAAGTTCGCTACTGGGGGAGTAGCAGGGGAAGACTGAATACTCGTCGCTTTGACCGTGTTCGCCAGAGTGCTAGAGAAAGAACGCCTGAGATCCACAGGGTTCTTCACCAGGTATCGGCGTTTCGCTTCCGGAAAAGATACCTTCTCCGTCACCCTAATCCTTTGAATCTCCCTCTCTCTCAGATATGTGGGGCACTTGTTAGAGTTGGCCGCATGGTCTCCTTCACAGTTTACACAGCGGACTGGTGATGAACAAGGGTTCGGATCATGCGCGGATTTACCGCACTTTGCGCAAGCAGGGCTTACGGCCATGCACCTTTGTTGGGTATGAGCCGAACCTCTGACACTTAAAGCAGCGCAGGGGTTTCGGCACATACTGCCGCATCCGAAGGTTATAATAACCACAGCTAACTTTCTCTGGGAGAGAAGGGAGATTAAACGTCAGGATCAAGGTGGGAGTGGGGGATCTCTTTCCCATTCTCCTTCCTCCTGATCCTGTACACCTCCGTTACACCGTAGCTCTTAAAAAAGGAAAGAAGTTCACCCTCGTTTTCAGACGCAAAGTCTTCATGCTTGACCACTCCCTTACATAGGTTAAGGGTAGGGTGAGTGGTCACTTCCACTTGGAGGCCGGCAATCTGCTTAGTTTTTAAAATCTTGTCTATTTGTTCGTCGGTGCGTGCTTCAAAGAGAATTGTACCATTTCTTTGTCGCACGACCGCTTGAAGCTTTCCAAAACTCTCCTCAATTGCTCGCGCAAGGCGGACCGCACTAACACTTTTGAAAGTTTTCTCAGTTTCAGAGCAAGACATCAAGAGAAACCGAGGCTTTCTTGGTTTATCTTCTTCCCGGAGGAAGAAGCTATTTAGATCAACTCTTCTGTCACATCTCCTCTTCCTTGCGGAAGAGGGCAGGGGGGATTGTTGAGTATCCATGAAATGGACATGAATTCATCTCCGTGCTCCCCACCCACCATGGAGTCCAACAAGGGGACACCCCACTGGGGTGCCAGGGCTGACACGGAGATATAGTAGGGGAATGTCACAGCGCTGCACCGCCGTGGATCCCCCCGCTCACCCTGGAGTTCAGTGCAAGACCTAGTCCGAGCCGATTGATCGGGAGTGGGTTAGCTCCCGACCGCCCATCTAGAAGAGTCCGAGATCAAAGCGAGTGTATTGACACCTACAAGGAATGTTCCCCAAAAATACGTAAACGTACCCCTTAGTGCAAGCCAAAAAACGTAGCACCAGGACTAGTTGGGAAACAAACAGGTCTCTCAACTGCCAGGACACACATTCCCTCTAACACGGGTCGCCATGCACGGCAAACACATGGGTGGGCGTTCAGCATACAGAGAAGGCCAGTGAGGAAGAAAAAGGAGTGAAAAGAATATACGTGACATGAAATGAAAAGCAAGACGATGAAAAAATGGAGAAAGGAACACTTGAGAGCCTTCTCTGCATCCCCCCGTCAGGACGTGGACTAACCCACCCCGACGGGTAAGGATGTCGAAAATGATGTTCCATTCAGTAAAATATTAGTCCGGGAGTATTTTCTTGATTTGGGATTTTCGAATTTGAAGAAATGGTATGGATTTAAGCGTGAAATTTGGATGCAGCGTTGGCATGGACGGTGATGCTACTTCGGGGTCAACTGAACACTAGGAAACTGACAATATTCATTATAATAAAATTTATAGCAATGCCAAGATTGTAAGTAACTTAAGAGAGAAGCAAAATGGCCATTGGAAATTTTCGATTTTTATAAAGAGTGCACTCGCGTGAATGATATTGTATATAAAATATGTATGAATGTGTGAGTAATATGTTGATTTTGTTAAGATAATTTTTGTTTTACATCAATGGATTTAACATGTATTTGTTGTTTTGTTCTGTGTATTATAACGAGAATTGCATTTGCTGATCATTATTTCGGCGAGGCGAGAATCGGCAACATAAATAGCTGCCGACATTACGTTTCGGCAAAATTGTTTGAAACAAGTGTTATTTTATTCCCAGTAGATTGTAGAAGTCAAATGGCAGGGAAAATGATATATTAGAGATTCAGGCTTCCCAAAATAGACTATAATATTATTTTGTTACCTGTATATGGTCGACTTCTCGAACCCATATAAAATATTAATCTATACTGTAATGGAACACTATGGCGAAATTTTAGAGTGATAGTAATAGCTTGCAATTCGTAAGTAAACAAATAGACGCGTTATTAATACGAAGATAGGGGTGTGCACTCACACGCGCTAGATATTGGGAAATTGCCGAATAAACTAGTCCTGTGAATTTGGGGGACGTAGTACCAAAACAAATATATGTTTATTTAAGTGATTTTATAAGCACAAATAGGTATCACTTGCTCAGGTTCAGGAGAAAGAAAGTAATTGCATCAATTATTACATATATTAATTGAGTAAGGGTTTGCCGATTCCGGGAGACCGAGATCACTAAAGCTACTGCTTTAGTGATCTCGATCTGCTTAAGTGTCGTGGCGATCTTGGACTGAAGGTTCAAGTGAATGAACAGTTACAGTATTGAATAAAGGAAAAACAATGAAACGCTGTCGGAACTCTTATCTTACGACGAAAGGCAACTCACGAGTGAGCAGCCAGAATTTTCGTAATTATTTTCCCGGTGTAAGATATTTCTTACACCGTGTTACTTTGATGTCAATGCATATATTCTATTTACTGTATTGATATTATTACCCAATAGAATGCACATGGTTTTGACAAGACTGCGCTGGCACAGTGAGTTGCCCGCTTCTTGAATTGCACGTTTTCAAATAATAGCTACGATGTTAGTATCGCAGAAAATGTAATATTTCAATATTACGTAGTTGTTTTCAATAATGCCAGAAAATATGTACTGTTGTAGCATCACTAGTTTCCCCGCTTGCTCTCTTATTCCCTTGTTCTATCCTTAGGCCCCTCTTGCACAATCCTATTATTTTCTTCTCGTTCCAGTCGTCGTCTTCCCTCCGTTTATATCTTTGCAGCTCGATCACGCGTTCGTTGGTATTATTCTCACATTATCGTCTTCTTTCAACTGATCAAAACTACATTCCCAAGCTTGAGTTTAATTTATATTTTTTCCCATTCTCATAATTATTTCTTGTTCTTATGGGTATATTTGAATTCCCTAAGATACCCTTCTTGACATAATCATTAAGTTGTTGATGCCTTTTACTATTTGTGAACATCTCTTGTCGTAATCTCTTATTTTACATAATTTTGGAACAATTTGCAATAAGATAACATGTGCTTATTTTCAAAGATTCGTTTTTCCTAACTTACAGCATCTAAACATTTTAAATAATTACAAAAAAGAGCAATAAATAATATTTACATCTTTTACGATTACTTCCAACTATAAAAATATTTCTGTATTTAAAACTTACAATTATTCATTGAAAATAGTAGGTATTCAGTAGTCTTTCAATTATATTTTTAACAAAGATGCCAGTCATTTTGAAGAATTTCGAAGAATGTGTGGTAACTACGAAGGTCGTGAATTATCTAAACGAGAAAATCCCATTTGGCATTTTAATAAGCAAAATACAACACTTAAAATTTTAACTATTCTTCTTGTAATATTTTACGAGCGGAGTGAGTTTCATCGAGCGGAGTGAGTTTTCATCCTTTTGCATGGACGAAGCGCAACCCAGTTTTATTGTGCAGACGACACAGCAGTGGAACCTAGGGATGGCTTGGACGACAGCGGCGGCGGGGAGGAAGCATAAGGGCGAGGGCGGAGTCGGTATCCTGGCCTCGCGCCGGTTAATACGATATGCTGTAAAGTCTGACATAACGACTGGTGGATGAGGTAGTGAGAAAGAAATGGTGCGAGGAAAAGGAATGAGAGATGGCGATGGAAAGACGATGACGGGAAGATGTGATGATAAAGGGAAAGATGAATACGATTAGACGTGATGAAAGCTGAGGATACAGTGCTACAGAAAGAGGCGTTTAAGTTAATGAATATAATAAAATGCAGAAATGAGAGAAGTATGGTATTGCTTTATAGCATTACCCAAGGCAATAGAAAGGAGGGGAACAATGAAAGATTCGCAGTGAATCAGTGAGGAGGCCAGTAGTGAAATGCTAGAAACACGAACCCGATCAGCATCTTTTTTAATACTGCTTACTGTATAAAAACAGACCTCCTACGTCTCGCCACCTCCCCCGCTATGCCTCTGCCCACAGCCCTTTGTTCAGCCTTTGGGTGCTTTCTCTTCCTGCTGTGGCGAGGCGATTTCCTGTCGGTAATCCCTTTCCGCCCATTCCCAAATAGCTACCACGAGGTTCGTTTGCCAATACGTTACATACTTCTCCACATCCCATTTAGATTATTTTGTGCAGGAGACATCCACAATAAAAAATTCATCACACAATTAGACTCGTGAACCTGACAGAAGTATGAAGTTTACATCTAACGAACCTCCCTAGCCTACCTACAGTTACATATATGCACAATTTTCATTTAAACGTTGCTAATATGTTACACTATAATGAGACAGTCAAGGGTTTTTTGAGATAAGGCGAGTGGAGGCGTTGTTCTTGGGAAGTGTGGCGGTGTGGGTAGGCAGCGGGAGAGTCGATTACTGATGCGACATCGACAATACAAAAAAAGTATTGCCAAATATCGATGTTACAAATTAAAAATATCGATGTACATAACACATCAACCAAAATCCATCGATGTAAATATCGATGTTTTAAAGCTAGTAGTATTCTCTAACACAAAATTTGTGCGCAACAAAATTAATTTGATAGTGGCCGTAAACATTTATAATTAAAATTTAACAAAAACAAAGACAAAACGCCTCTCCATGAGCAAAAAACGAGAAAAAAAAGAAATACCTAAGCATCTAGATCATCTCGGGAAGACCTGGGTATCAAGGTTATATAGGGCGAGGAATAGTTTGCGTGATAGATAGTACGAACTGTGTTCTGAGGTTCGAACATATAAACAGTTGTACCACCAGTTATTATTTCGTATTTTAACTTTTACAAAATTGTGATAATGGGATTTTTTCATTCACAAGCAAAATATCGAAAACGTAGAAATATCGGGCACAGAACACCGATATTAAAAAAATAGACTTCAATACATTGATGTTTAAAACCCCGCTATTTCAAGAAACATCGATGTTTTGAAAACGGCATGGATGTCGCATCCCTAGTGTTGGTGAGGGAGTGTTGGCGGGCGTTAGCGGGGGGGAGGGGGGCTGAGACGGGCCTTCCACTGCGTGCGGCGCCTGCTCGTTTACGACGCGCCGCGGCGGCGCTGTAGGGCTTTCCGCCGCCTCCCAGATAGCGCGATCCTCGTAAAGATCTCGCCCCCACATTACCCTAGGTGCACGCCTTCAAATATTTTACTGAGACGTCTCCGCAAGTGTCCGTGCCACTGCCTTTGCCGCGGCTCGCCGCCGCGCCGGAGGCAGCTCTTCTGCGCTCCAGAGAAGACCGGTTTCCCAGGGAACTCCAGTACCATCTCTGACGTTCGTAAACCAGTTGAGGACTTGCTTTAATTACTTTGACTAACAATGGGTTTGCAAGGGTCATTAGATTTCTTTATCTACCCTCTGTTCATTGTGTAGTAGCTATTGTTTTTGGTTCATAATTAAAAAACTTATAACACCCACATTTCTTACATTCACATTTCATAGTTTTACTTTGTAATTAGACTGTGTCATAGCATGTTGAAATCATTTGAATTCACTATTCTTGAAAGTACAAGTAGCTCTCTCGTTTCAAAAGAATTTGTTGGAGATTGTTAAAATTATTTCATAAAACATGTGTTACTGAGAAGAAATCCTATTGGTTTGAGCATTATAACAATTTAACTGAAATTCATACGTACAGGAGTTGGAATCAATTACAAGTGCATTTCAGATATGTCGAATTTCGTTTCAGCTGTTTATTATTCTGACTGGTTATTAAGCAAGATTCTGTGTAGTGCTAAACTGATTTTAAATCAGTAAGACACACTTCAAGATTGCTCCCAAGCACTGAAAACGACCATATATGGGTAAATCAACGATGAAAGTATCTTACTCGTTCTTAGAAACAGTTAAGTCATCTGTCGCAAATATCGCTGTCTTTATTTTCTGTTTCAGCAAAAAGATGAAATATTTGTGTTATTAAAGCACACACATACTTGATTTTTTACTTTCCCGTATACATACTATGACGCAACACCTAGGTTATCATTCGGTGGCAGGGTCACACCGAACGAGGTTGTCGTTCTAACTCAAGGATGCAACATTTGTTTTTAAGATTCCCAAGACAGGAAATCTGGGATCAAGGGCTAGGTTCTTGCCTGCGTTGATCTGCGTCATTCCACTTAAAGAAACACAAATGCATTTTCGGGGAAAACAAAATTAACATTTAATGATTAATTATAGAATACAGAGCCATATCCCACTCCAGGCGCATGGTCATAACTTAATTCTCGCTATCCCATGATTCTCATTAAAAATGCATATAGGCTGATTGTGCCTTCGGTAACAAAATAATACATACAAAATAACGTTCTTTAGAATACAAAGATCCAAAGAACCTTCGCCGAATACCTCAGACTAATAATAAATAATAATAATAATAATAATAATAATAATAATAATAATAATATGAGATAAACGATATAAGCGGGGGGACTCCACCTAGGAGTACACGACCTTGCAGTTGGTGGTGGAGCTTGAGTACCCCCATGAGCCTGAGAGCTATGTCAGTGGTAGCCTAGCTACCGGTAGGGCCTCCCTTGCTGAATAGGTTGAAGGTGAGGGGTCAGACGAAGAAGTACTCCATTTTGAGGAGAGTGGGAAGTAAGTAGAGAGGGAAGGGTCATGAACCTTTGGACTTCCTGTTGTCGGCCCATGGAGGGTACAGGAGAGAAACTGGGTTGGCACACCAGGCCACTGATTAGAGTGGAGGCCCGAACCTTGCATTAGCCAGCGAAGGAGGCTGCCTTCAGCAGTCAGTGAAAATCCCGTAGGGTTTAGTAATGCCGACTGGCGATCGGAGGGACCCCTTGCTGGGCCCTGCGGGGGGATGCCCCGAGGCCACTGTGGGTCGCAGTAACGGATGGCAGGAAACAACCCGAGGGTTAAGTGTGATCTGTGAACTCGAACTTGCGTCCTGCGAATCTTCACTTCAAACCAATGAGCAAAATGGATAGAACAAGCAATGTAATGAATCTTAACGTGCCTTGTTCTACCAATGTCCCATACCTGCTCAGAAACCGAGCTAATGTCACCTTGTCGACGTCTGGCCATCCCACGGATGTTAGTCCCAGGGACCCAGAGCCGGCAGTAGCTCGAAGCCATCGTCAGAGATGGACCCGGGATGAATTAAAGGAGGTGATGTGGTGCTTTTACTATGCAAAAGCGAAAAATGGGGGCTCAGAAATAGAAGTTTTCAAAGTATGGAGAGAGCGGAACCCAGATATGAGACCTACCCTAGACTCAAAGAAGCTTGCCAGTCAACGACGATACATACTCAGCAGTGGAAAATTCACAGCAGAACAACTTGCTGACATTGAGAGAAATGCGGAGTATGTACTTCGCTCGAACAATCCACATGACGAACATGTAGAACTTGAAAACGATGATCCCGTGGAAGGTTCATCTCTTTCCAGTGAAACACACGTCAGTGGTGAAAATTCATCTGGCAATGAATTACACGATAAGGACATGATGCGAAATCTCCTTCGACGCGAGATAGAAAGAGTTAGTCAACTTCCATTTGAATCTCGTGCACCGTTGAGGAGAATATACGAAAATGCCAAAGCTAAAAGAGTGATAGAAACAGCGAATTCTGTCTTAAATGAGGTGGTACAGACCCCAGGCAGAGATCTAGATATTACTGAAATCAATCACATCATATATGCAACTGGATATCTAGTATCTCAGATAATTTTGGGGCCAGCCAAGAACACCGACGGCCGACAGCAAAACAGAGTAAACAGCTCTGTACCCCCATGGATGAACAGAATTATGAAACGGATAGCCGACACACGGCGTGAAATATCACTCTTAGCTGAGGCATCTTCTAAATCAACGCACACCTCTAAAGTTCAACGAAAAATATTCAATGTTGAACAAAAATACCAAATTGAAAATGACACAAGCAGGCTAATGGTAGTTGAGAAGCTAAAAGAGAAAATTCAAGCATGGGCTCAACGAATTAGACGTTACAAACGTAGAATAGATTTCCGTGTACAGAACCGGTTGTTTGAAACAGACGCGAAGAGATTCTATCGCAATCTGACTCAAAAACCGAATGGCAAAGCTGTTACTCCTTCAAAAGATGACGTCGAAGCATTTTGGGCAGGAATCTGGGAGGAGAGCAGATCCTACAACAAAGACGCATCTTGGCTTCAATCTGAAGTTGATGCTGCCGATGAACTTGTGGAAACAGTGGAAGATGTTCACGAATTCTCGGAAGAGGACCTCTTCCAAGCAATTAAGAACATGGGAAACTGGATTGATTGAATAGTTTAAAGGGCGCTTCGACTGCTGTGGTCATTGGCCCCATGCCAGAGTATTTGGAGAAAAGAATATCAGTGTTGCATATTGACTTACTCACTGTTTAAAAGCATGTACATGGGCAAAAAGGAGGCTCGAATTCTGCATCAAGTATACATGTAGAAATGGCAGAAGGAAAATAGAAAAAGGCGCGCGTAAAATTTATCTTAAAACGTAAATTGGCTGTAAAGGGGCCAAAAACAACATAAACATTGTCTTTTTTCAAATAAAATTATATATTCTGCTTTCTCTCAAAAAACAAAAAAGTTTTGAGAGCGCAGATCGTCATCCCGAGCACCACTTGTAGCGAGTTGCCCAGGTCATGTCTTCGTCGACTGCCCACAAATTCCTACAGTACAGCAGGACGTGTTCAACGGA
>JAHLJT010005874.1:22500-77500 GCA_031308135.1 Acheta domesticus
CCCCCCCCCCCCCCCCCCCCCCCCCCCCCCCCCCCCCCCCCCCCCACCCCCCCCCCCCCCCCCCCCCCCCCCCCCCCCCCCCCCCCCCCCCCCCCCCCCCCCACCCCCCCCCCCCCCCCCCCCCCCCCCCCCCCCCCCCCCCCCCCCCCCCCCCCCCCCCCCCCCCACCCCCCCCCCCCCCCCCCCCCCCCCCCCCCCCCCCCCCCCCCCCCCCCCCCCCCCCCCCCCCCCCCCCCCCCCCCCCCCCCCCCCCCCCCCCCCCCCCCCCCCCCCCCCCCCCCCCCCCCCCCCCCCCCCCCCCCCCCCCCCCCCCCCCCCCCCCCCCCCCCCCCCCCCCCCCCCCCCCCCCCCCCCCCCCCCCCCCCCCCCCCCCCCCCCCCCCCCCCCCCCCCCCCCCCCCCCCCCCCCCCCCCCCCCCCCCCCCCCCCCCCCCCCCCCCCCCCCCCCCCCCCCCCCCCCCCCCCCCCCCCCCCCCCCCCCCCCCCCCCCCCCCCCCCCCCCCCCCCCCCCCCCCCCCCCCCCCCCCCCCCCCCCCCCCCCCCCCCCCCCCCCCCCCCCCCCCCCCCCCCCCCCCCCCCCCCCCCCCCCCCCCCCCCCCCCCCCCCCCCCCCCCCCCCCCCCCCCCCCCCCCCCCCCCCCCCCCCCCCCCCCCCCCACCCCCCCCCCCCCCCCCCCCCCCCCCCCCCCCCCCCCCCCCCCCCCCACCCCCCCCCCCCCCCCCCCCCCCCCCCCCCCCCCCCCCCCCCCCCCCCCCCCCCCCCCCCCCCCCCCCCCCCCCCCCCCCCCCCCCCCCCCCCCCCCCCCCCCCCCCCCCCCCCCCCCCCCCCCCCCCCCACCCCCCCCCCCACCCCCCCCCCCCCCCCCCCCCCCCCCCCCCCCCCCCCCCCCCCCCCCCCCCCCCCCCCCCCCCCCCCCCCCCCCCCCCCCCCCCCCCCCCCCCCCCCCCCCCCCCCCCCCCCCCCCCCCCCCCCCCCCCCCCCCCCCCCCCCCCCCCACCCCCCCCCCCCCCCCCCCCCCCCCCCCCCCCCCCCCCCCCCCCCCCCCCCCCCCCCACCCCCCCCCCCCCCCCCCCCCCCCCCCCCCCCCCCACCCCCCCCCCCCCCCCCCCCCCCCCCCCCCCCCCCCCCCCCCCCCCCCCCCCCCCCCCCCCCCCCCCCCCCCCCCCCCCCCCCCCCCCCCCCCCCCCCCCCCCCCCCCCCCCCCCCCCCCCCCCCCCCCCCCCCCCCCCCCCCCCCCCCCCCCCCCCCCCCCCCCCCCCCCCCCCCCCCCCCCCCCCCCCCCCCCCCCCCCCCCCCCCCCCCCCCCACCCCCCCCCCCCCCCCCCCCCCCCCCCCCCCCCCCCCCCCCCCCCCCCCCCCCCCCCCCCCCCCCCCCCCCCCCCCCCCCCCCCCCCCCCCCCCCCCCCCCCCCCCCCCCCCCCCCCCCCCCCCCCCCCCCCCCCCCCCCCCCCCCCCCCCCCCCCCCCCCCCCCCCCCCCCCCCCCCCCCCCCCCCCCCCCCCCCCCCCCCCCCCCCCCCCCCCCCCCCCCCCCCCCCCCCCCCCCCCCCCCCCCCCCCCCCCCCCCCCCCCCCCCCCCCACCCCCCCCCCCCCCCCCCCCCCCCCCCCCCCCCCCCCCCCCCCCCCCCCCCCCCCCCCCCCCCCCCCCCCCCCCCCCCCCCCCCCCCCCCCCCCCCCCCCCCCCCCCCCCCCCCCCCCCCCCCCCCCCCCCCCCCCCCCCCCCCCCCCCCCCCCCCCCCCCCCCCCCCCCCCCCCCCCCCCCCCCCCCCCCCCCCCCCCCCCCCCCCCCCCCCCCCCCCCCCCCCCCCCCCCCCCCCCCCCCCCCCCCCCCCCCCCCCCCCCCCCCCCACCCCCCCCCCCCCCCCCCCCCCCCCCCCCCCCCCCCCCCCCCCCCCCCCCCACCCCCCCCCCCCCCCCCCCCCCCCCCCCCCCCCCCCCCCCCCCCCCCCCCCCCCCCCCCCCCCCCCCCCCCCCCCCCCCCCCCCCCCCCCCCCCCCCCCCCCCCCCCCCCCCCCCCCCCCCCCCCCCCCCCCCACCCCCCCCCCCCCCCCCCCCCCCCCCCCCCCCCCCCCCCCCCCCCCCCCCCCCCCCCCCCCCCCCCCCCCCCCCCCCCCCCCCCCCCCCCCCCCCCCCCCCCCCCCCCCCCCCCCCCCCCCCCCCCCCCCCCCCCCCCCCCCCCCCCCCCCCCCCCCCCCCCCCCCCCCCCCCCCCCCCCCCCCCCCCCCCCCCCCCCCCCCCCCCCCCCCCCCCCCCCCCCCCCCCCCCCCCCCCCCCCCCCCCCCCCCCCCCCCCCCCCCCCCCCCCCCCCCCCCCCCCCCCCCCCCCCCCCCCCCCCCCCCCCCCCCCCCCCCCCCCCCCCCCCCCCCCCCCCCCCCCCCCCCCCCCCCCCCCCCCCCCCCCCCCCCCCCCCACCCCCCCCCCCCCCCCCCCCCCCCCCCCCCCCCCCCCCCCCCCCCCCCCCCCCCCCCCCCCCCCCCCCCCCCCCCCCCCCCCCCCCCCCCCCCCCCCCCCCCCCCCCCCCCCCCCCCCCCCCCCCCCCCCCCCCCCCCCCCCCCCCCCCCCCCACCCCCCCCCCCCCCCCCCCCCCCCCCCCCCCCCCCCCCCCCCCCCCCCCCCCCCCCCCCCCCCCCCCCCCCCCCCCCCCCCCCCCCCCCCCCCCCCCCCCCCCCCCCCCCCCCCCCCCCCCCCCCCCCCCCCCCCCCCCCCCCCCCCCCCCCCCCCCCCCCCCCCCCCCCCCCCCCCCCCCCCCCCCCCCCCCCCCCCCCCCCCCCCCCCCCCCCCCCCCCCCCCCCCCCCCCCCCCCCCCCCCCCCCCCCCCCCCCCCCCCCCCCCCCCCCCCCCCCCCCCCCCCCCCCCCCCCCCCCCCCCCCCCCCCCCCCCCCCCCCCCCCCCCCCCCCCCCCCCCCCCCCCCCCCCCCCCCCCCCCCCCCCCCCCCCCCCCCCCCCCCCCCCCCCCCCCCCCCCCCCCCCCCCCCCCCCCCCCCCCCCCCCCCCCCCCCCCCCCCCCCCCCCCCCCCCCCCCCCCCCCCCCCCCCCCCCCCCCCCCCCCCCCCCCCCCCCCCCCCCCCCCCCCCCCCCCCCCCCCCCCCCCCCCCCCCCCCCCCCCCCCCCCCCCCCCCCCCCCCCCCCCCCACCCCCCCCCCCCCCCCCCCCCCCCCCCCCCCCCCCCCCCCCCCCCCCCCCCCCCCCCCCCCCCCCCCCCCCCCCCCCCCCCCCCCCCCACCCCCCCCCCCCCCCCCCCCCCCCACCCCCCCCCCCCCCCCCCCCCCCCCCCCCCCCCCCCCCCCCCCCCCCCCCCCCCCCCCCCCCCCCCCCCCCCCCCCCCCCCCCCCCCCCCCCCCCCCCCCCCCCCCCCCCCCCCCCCCCCCCCCCCCCCCCCCCCCCCCCCCCCCCCCCCCCCACCCCCCCCCCCCCCCCCCCCCCCCCCCCCCCCCCCCCCCCCCCCCCCCCCCCCCCCCCCCCCCCCCCCCCCCACCCCCCCCCCCCCCCCCCCCCCCCCCCCCCCCCCCCCCCCCCCCCCCCCCCCCCCCACCCCCCCCCCCCCCCCCCCCCCCCCCCCCCCCCCCCCCCCCCCCCCCCCCCCCCCCCCCCCCCCCCCCCCCCCCCCCCCCCCCCCCCCCCCCCCCCCCCCCCCCCCCCCCCCCCCCCCCCCCCCCCCCCCCCCCCCCCCCCCCCCCCCCCCCCCCCCCCCCCCCCACCCCCCCCCCCCCCCCCCCCCCCCCCCCCCCCCCCCCCCCCCCCCCCCCCCCCCCCCCCCCCCCCCCCCCCCCCCCCCCCCCCCCCCCCCCACCCCCCCCCCCCCCCCCCCCCCCCCCCCCCCCCCCCCCCCCACCCCCCCCCCCCCCCCCCCCCCCCCCCCCCCCCCCCCCCCCCCCCCCCCCCCCCCCCCCCCCCCCCCCCCCCCCCCCCCCCCCCCCCCCCCCCCCCCCCCCCCCCCCCCCCCCCCCCCCCCACCCCCCCCCCCCCCCCCCCCCCCCCCCCCCCCCCCCCCCCCCCCCCCCCCCCCCCCCCCCCCCCCCCCCCCCCCCCCCCCCCCCCCCCCCCCCCCCCCCCCCCCCCCCCCCCCCCCCCCCCCCCCCCCCCCCCCCCCCCCCCCCCCCCCCCCCCCCCCCCCCCCCCCCCCCCCCCCCCCCCCCCCCCCCCCCCCCCCCCCCCCCCCCCCCCCCCCCCCCCCCCCCCCCCCCCCCCCCCCCCCCCCCCCCCCCCCCCCCCCCCCCCCCCCCCCCCCCCCCCCCCCCCCCCCCCCCCCCCCCCCCCCCCCCCCCCCCCCCCCCCCCCCCCCCCCCCCCCCCCCCCCCCCCCCCCCCCCCCCCCCCCCCCCCCCCCCCCCCCCCCCCCCCCCCCCCCCCCCCCCCCCCCCCCCCCCCCCCCCCCCCCCCCCCCCCCCCCCCCCCCCCCCCCCCCCCCCCCCCCCCCCCCCCCCCCCCCCCCCCCCCCCCCCCCCCCCCCCCCCCCCCCCCCCCCCCCCCCCCCCCCCCCCACCCCCCCCCCCCCCCCCCCCCCCCCCCCCCCCCCCCCCCCCCCCCCCCCCCCCCCCCCCCCCCCCCCCCCCCCCCCCCCCCCCCCCCCCCCCCCCCCCCCCCCCCCCCCCCCCCCCCCCCCCCCCCCCCCCCCCCCCCCCCCCCCCCCCCCCCCCCACCCCCCCCCCCCCCCCCCCCCCCCCCCCCCCCCCCCCACCCCCCCCCCCACCCCCCCCCCCCCCCCCCCCCCCCCCCCCCCCCCCCCCCCCCCCCCCCCCCCCCCCCCCCCCCCCCCCCCCCCCCCCCCCCCCCCCCCCCCCCCCCCCCCCCCCCCCCCCCACCCCCCCCCCCCCCCCCCCCCCCCCCCCCCCCCCCCCCCCCCCCCCCCCCCCCCCCCCCCCCCCCCCCCCCCCCCCCCCCCCCCCCCCCCCCCCCCCCCCCCCCCCCCCCCCCCCCCCCCCCCCCCCCCCCCCCCCCCCCCCCCCCCCCCCCCCCCCCCCCCCCCCCCCCCCCCCCCCCCCCCCCCCCCCCCCCCCCCCCACCCCCCCCCCCCCCCCCCCCCCCCCCCCCCCCCCCCCCCCCCCCCCCCCCCCCCCCCCCCCCCCCCCCCCCCCCCCCCCCCCCCCCCCCCCCCCCCCCCCCCCCCCCCCCCCCCCCCCCCCCCCCCCCCCCCCCCCCCCCCCCCCCCCCCCCCCCCCCCCCCCCCCCCCCCCCCCCCCCCCCCCCCCCCCCCCCCCCCCCCCCCCCCCCCCCCCCCCCCCCCCCCCCCCCCCCCCCCCCCACCCCCCCCCCCCCCCCCCCCCCCCCCCCCCCCCCCCCCCCCCCCCCCCCCCCCCCCCCCCCCCCCCCCCCCCCCCCCCCCCCCCCCCCCCCCCCCCCCCCCCCCCCCCCCCCCCCCCCCCCCCCCCCCCCCCCCCCCCCCCCCCACCCCCCCCCCCCCCCCCCCCCCCCCCCCCCCCCCCCCCCCCCCCCCCCCCCCCCACCCCCCCCCCCCCCCCCCCCCCCCCCCCCCACCCCCCCCCCCCCCCCCCCCCCCCCCCCCCCCCCACCCCCCCCCCCCCCCCCCCCCCCCCCCCCCCCCCCCCCCCCCCCCCCCCCCCCCCCCCCCCCCCCCCCCCCCCCCCCCCCCCCCCCCCCCCCCCCCCCCCCCCCCCCCCCCCCCCCCCCCCCCCCCCCCCCCCCCCCCCCCCCCCCCCCCCCCCCCCCCCCCCCACCCCCCCCCCCCCCCCCCCCCCCCCCCCCCCCCCCCCCCCCCCCCCCCCCCCCCCCCCCCCCCCCCCCCCCCCCCCCCCCCCCCCCCCCCCCCCCCCCCCCCCCCCCCCCCCCCCCCCCCCCCCCCCCCCCCCCCCCCCCCCCCCCCCCCCCCCCCCCCCCCCCCCCCCCCCCCCCCCCCCCCCCCCCCCCCCCCCCCCCCCCCCCCCCCCCCCCCCCCCACCCCCCCCCCCCCCCCCCCCCCCCCCCCCCCCCCCCCCCCCCCCCCCCCCCCCCCCCCCCCCCACCCCCCCCCCCCCCCCCCCCCCCCCCCCCCCCCCCCCCCCCCCCCCCCACCCCCCCCCCCCCCCCCCCCCCCCCCCCCCCCCCCCCCCCCCCCCCCCCCCCCCCCCCCCCCCCCCCCCCCCCCCCCACCCCCCCCCCCCCCCCCCCCCCCCCCCCCCCCCCCCCCCCCCCCCCCCCCCCCCCCCCCCCCCCCCCCCCCCCCCCCCCCCCCCCCCCACCCCCCCCCCCCCCCCCCCCCCCCCCCCCCCCCCCCCCCCCCCCCCCCACCCCCCCCCCCCCCCCCCCCCCCCCCCCCCCCCCCCCCCCCCCCCCCCCCCCCCCCCCCCCCCCCCCCCCCCCCCCCCCCCCCCCCCCCCCCCCCCCCCCCCCCCCCCCCCCCCCCCCCCCCCCCCCCCCCCCCCCCCCCCCCCCCCCCCCCCCCCCCCCCCCCCCCCCCCCCCCCCCCCCCCCCCCACCCCCCCCCCCCCCCCCCCCCCCCCCCCCCCCCCCCCCCCCCCCCCCCCCCCCCCCCCCCCCCCCCCCCCCCCCCCCCCCCCCCCCCCCCCCCCCCCCCCCCCCCCCCCCCCCCCCCCCCCCCCCCCCCCCCCCCCCCCCCCCCCCCCCCCCCCCCCCCCCCCCCACCCCCCCCCCCCCCCCCCCCCCCCCCCCCCCCCCCCCCCCCCCCCCCCCCCCCCCCCCCCCCCCCCCCCCCCCCCCCCCCCCCCCCCCCCCCCCCCCCCCCCCCCCCCCCCCCCCCCCCCCCCCCCCCCCCCCCCCCCCCCCCCCCCACCCCCCCCCCCCCCCCCCCCCCCCCCCCCCCCCCCCCCCCCCCCCCCCCCCCCCCCCCCCCCCCCCCCCCCCCCCCCCCCCCCCCCCCCCCCCCCCCCCCCCCCCCCCCCCCCCCCCCCCCCCCCCCCCCCCCCCCCCCCCCCCCCCCCCCCCCCCCCCCCCCCCCCCCCCCCCCCCCCCCCCCCCCCCCCCCCCCCCCCCCCCCCCCCCCCCCCCCCCCCCCCCCCCCCCCCCCCCCCCCCCCCCCCCCCCCCCCCCCCCCCCCCCCCCCCCCCCCCCCCCCCCCCCCCCCCCCCCCCCCCCCCCCCCCCCCCCCCCCCCCCCCCCCCCCCCCCCCCCCCCCCCCCCCCCCCCCCCCCCCCCCCCCCCCCCCCCCCCCCCCCCCCCCCCCCCCCCCCCCCCCCCCCCCCCCCCCCCCCCCCCCCCCCCCCCCCCCCCCCCCCCCCCCCCCCCCCCCCCCCCCCCCCCCCCCCCCCCCCCCCCCCCCCCCCCCCCCCCCCCCCCCCCCCCCCCCCCCCCCCCCCCCCCCCCCCCCCCCCCCCCCCCCCCCCCCCCCCCCCCCCCCCCCCCCCCCCCCCCCCCCCCCCCCCCCCCCCCCCCCCCCCACCCCCCCCCCCCCCCCCCCCCCCCCCCCCCCCCCCCCCCCCCCCCCCCCCCCCCCCCCCCCCCCCCCCCCCCCCCCCCCCCCCCCCCCCCCCCCCCCCCCCCCCCCCCCCCCCCCCCCCCCCCCCCCCCCCCCCCCCCCCCCCCCCCCCCCCCCCCCCCCCCCCCCCCCCCCCCCCCCCCCCCCCCCCCCCCCCCCCCCCCCCCCCCCCCCCCCCCCCCCCCCCCCCCCCCCCCCCCCCCCCCCCCACCCCCCCCCCCCCCCCCCCCCCCCCCCCCCCCCCCCCCCCCCCCCCCCCCCCCCCCCCCCCCCCCCCCCCCCCCCCCCCCCCCCCCCCCCCCCCCCCCCCCCCCCCCCCCCCCCCCCCCCCCCCCCCCCCCCCCCCCCCCCCCCCACCCCCCCCCCCCCCCCCCCCCCCCCCCCCCCCCCCCCCCCCCCCCCCACCCCCCCCCCCCCCCCCCCCCCCCCCCCCCCCCCCCCCCCCCCCCCCCCCCCCCCCCCCCCCCCCCCCCCCCCCCCCCCCCCCCCCCCCCCCCCCCCCCCCCCCCCCCCCCCCCCCACCCCCCCCCCCCCCCCCCCCCCCCCCCCCCCCCCCCCCACCCCCCCCCCCCCCCCCCCCCCCCCCCCCCCCCCCCCCCCCCCCCCCCCCCCCCCCCCCCCCCCCCCCCCCCCCCCCCCCCCCCCCCCCCCCCCCCCCCCCCCCCCCCCCCCCCCCCCCCCCCCCCCCCCCCCCCCCCCCCCCCCCCCCCCCCCCCCCCCCCCCCCCCCCCCCCCCCCCCCCCCCCCCCCCCCCCACCCCCCCCCCCCCCCCCCCCCCCCCCCCCCCCCCCCCCCCCCCCCCCCCCCCCCCCCCCCCCCCCCCCCCCCCCCCCCCCCCCCCCCCCCCCCCCCCCCCCCCCCCCCCCCCCCCCCCCCCCCCCCCCCCCCCCCCCCCCCCCCCCCCCCCCCCCCCCCCCCCCCCCCCCCCCCCCCCCCCCCCCCCCCCCCCCCCCCCCCCCCCCCCCCCCCCCACCCCCCCCCCCCCCCCCCCCCCCCCCCCCCCCCCCCCCCCCCCCCCCCCCCCCCCCCCCCCCCCCCCCCCCCCCCCCCCCCCCCCCCCCACCCCCCCCCCCCCCCCCCCCCCCCCCCCCCCCCCCCCCCCCCCCCCCCCCCCCCCCCCCCCCCCCCCCCCCCCCCCCCCCCCCCCCCCCCCCCCCCCCCCCCCCCCCCCCCCCCCCCCCCCCCCCCCCCCCCCCCCCCCCCCCCCCCCCCCCCCCCCCCCCCCCCCCCCCCCCCCCCCCCCCCCCCCCCCCCCCCCCCCCCCCCCCCCCCCCCCCCCCCCCCCCCCCCCCCCCCCCCCCCCCCCCCCCCCCCCCCCCCCCCCCCCCCCCCCCCCCCCCCCCCCCCCCCCCCCCCCACCCCCCCCCCCCCCCCCCCCCCCCCCCCCCCCACCCCCCCCCCCCCCCCCCCCCCCCCCCCCCCCCCCCCCCCCCCCCCCCCCCCCCCCCCCCCCCCCCCCCCCCCCCCCCCCCCCCCCCCCCCCCCCCCCCCCCCCCCCCCCCCCCCCCCCCCCCCCCCCCCCCCCCCCCCCCCCCCCCCCCCCCCCCCCCCCCCCCCCCCCCCCCCCCCCCCCCCCCCCCCCCCCCCCCCCCCCCCCCCCCCCCCCCCCCCCCCCCCCCCCCCCCCCCCCCACCCCCCCCCCCCCCCCCCCCCCCCCCCCCCCCCCCCCCCCCCCCCCCCCCCCCCCCCCCCCCCCCCCCCCCCCCCCCCCCCCCCCCCCCCCCCCCCCCCCCCCCCCCCCCCCCCCCCCCCCCCCCCCCCCCCCCCCCCCCCCCCCCCCCCCCCCCCCCCCCCCCCCCCCCCCCCCCCCCCCCCCCCCCCCCCCCCCCCCCCCCCCCCCCCCCCCCCCCCCCCCCCCCCCCCCCCCCCCCCCCCCCCCCCCCCCCCCCCCCCCCCCCCCCCCCCCCCCCCCCCCCCCCCCCCCCCCCCCCCCCCCCCCCCCCCCCCCCCCCCCCCCCCCCCCCCCCCCCCCCCCCCCCCCCCCCC
This sequence comes from Acheta domesticus, assembly GCA_031308135.1. Taxonomy (NCBI): domain Eukaryota; kingdom Metazoa; phylum Arthropoda; class Insecta; order Orthoptera; family Gryllidae; genus Acheta; species Acheta domesticus. The sequence continues at coordinate 31,853 of JAHLJT010005874.1, forward strand.
CCCCCCCCCCCCCCCCCCCCCCCCCCCCCCCCCCCCCCCCCCCCCCCCCCCCCCCCCCCCCCCCCCCCCCCCCCCCCCCCCCCCCCCCCCCCCCCCCCCCCCCCCCCCCCCCCCCCCCCCCCCCCCCCCCCCCCCCCCCCCCCCCCCCCCCCCCCCCCCCCCCCCCCCCCCCCCCCCCCCCCCCCCCCCCCCCCCCCCCCCCCCCCCCCCCCCCCCCCCCCCCCCCCCCCCCCCCCCCCCCCCCCCCCCCCCCCCCCCCCCCCCCCCCCCCCCCCCCCCCCCCCCCCCCCCCCCCCCCCCCCCCCCCCCCCCCCCCCCCCCCCCCCCCCCCCCCCCCCCCCCCCCCCCCCCCCCCCCCCCCCCCCCCCCCCCCCCCCCCCCCCCCCCCCCCACCCCCCCCCCCCACCCCCCCCCCCCCCCCCCCCCCCCCCCCCCCCCCCCCCCCCCCCCCCCCCCCCCCCCCCCCCCCCCCCCCCCCCCCCCCCCCCCCCCCCCCCCCCCCCCCCCCCCCCCCCCCCCCCCCCCCCCCCCCCCCCCCCCCCCCCCCCCCCCCCCCCCCCCCCCCCCCCCCCCCCCCCCCCCCCCCCCCCCCCCCCCCCCCCCCCCCCCCCCCCCCCCCCCCCCCCCCCCCCCCCCCCCCCCCCCCCCCCCCCCCCCCCCCCCCCCCCCCCCCCCCCCCCTCCCCCCCCCCCCCCCCCCCCCCCCCCCCCCCCCCCCCCACCCCCCCCCCCCCCCCCCCCCCCCCCCCCCCCCCCCCCCCCCCCCCCCCCCCCCCCCCCCCCCCCCCCCCCCCCCCCCCCCCCCCCCCCCCCCCCCCCCCCCCCCCCCCCCCCCCCCCCCCCCCCCCCCCCCCCCCCCCCCCCCCCCCCCCCCCCCCCCCCCCCCCTCCCCCCCCCCCCCCCCCCCCCCCCCCCCCCCCCCCCCCCCCCCCCCCCCCCCCCCCCCCCCCCCCCCCCCCCCCCCCCCCCCCCCCCCCCCCCCCCCCCCCCCCCCCCCCCCCCCCCCCCCCCCCCCCCCCCCCCCCCCCCCCCCCCCCCCCCCCCCCCCCCCCCCCCCCCCCCCCCCCCCCCCCCCCCCCCCCCCCCCCCCCCCCCCCCCCCCCCCCCCCCCCCCCCCCCCCCCCCCCCCCCCCCCCCCCCCCCCCCCCCCCCCCCCCCCCCCCCCCCCTCCCCCCCCCCCCCCCCCCCCCCCACCCCCCCCCCCCCCCCCCCCCCCCCCCCCCCCCCCCCCCCCCCCCCCCCCCCCCCCCCCCCCCCCCCCCCCCCCCCCCCCCCCCCCCCCCCCCCCCCCCCCCCCCCCCCCCCCCCCCCCCCCCCCCCCCCCCCCCCCCCCCCCCCCCCCCCCCCCCCCCCCCCCCCCCCCCCCCCCCCCCCCCCCCCCCCCCCCCCCCCCCCCCCCCCCCCCCCCCCCCCCCCCCCCCCCCCCCCCCCCCCCCCCCCCCCCCCCCCCCCCCCCCCCCCCCCCCCCCCCCCCCCCCCCCCCCCCCCCCCCCCCCCCCCCCCCCCCCCCCCCCCCCCCCCCCCCCCCCCCCCCCCCCCCCCCCCCCCCCCCCCCCCCCCCCCCCCCCCCCCCCCCCCCCCCCCCCCCCCCCCCCCCCCCCCCCCCCCCCCCCCCCCCCCCCCCCCCCCCCCCCCCCCCCCCCCCCCCCCCCCCCCCCCCCCCCCCCCCCCCCCCCCCCCCACCCCCCCCCCCCCCCCCCCCCCCCCCCCCCCCCCCCCCCCCCACCCCCCCCCCCCCCCCCCCCCCCCCCCCCCCCCCCCCCCCCCCCCCCCCCCCCCCCCCCCCCCCCCCCCCCCCCCCCCCCCCCCCCCCCCCCCCCCCCCCCCCCCCCCCCCCCCCCCCCCCCCCCCCCCCCCCCCCCCCCCCCCCCCCCCCCCCCCCCCCCCCCCCCCCCCCCCCCCCCCCCCCCCCCCCCCCCCCCCCCCCCCCCCCCCCCCCCCCCCCCCCCCCCCCCCCCCCCCCCCCCCCCCCCCCCCCCCCCCCCCCCCCCCCCCCCCCCCCCCCCCCCCCCCCCCCCCCCCCCCCCCCCCCCCCCCCCCCCCCCCCCCCCCCCCCCCCCCCCCCCCCCCCCCCCCCCCCCCCCCCCCCCCCCCCCCCCCCCCCCCCCCCCCCCCCCCCCCCCCCCCCCCCCCCCCCCCCCCCCCCCCCCCCCCCCCCCCCCCCCCCCCCCCCCCCCCCCCCCCCCCCCCCCCCCCCCCCCCCCCCCCCCCCCCCCCCCCCCCCCCCCCACCCCCCCCCCCCCCCCCCCCCCCCCCCCCCCCCCCCCCCCCCCCCCCCCCCCCCCCCCCCCCCCCCCCCCCCCCCCCCCCCCCCCCCCCCCCCCCCCCCCCCCCCCCCCCCCCCCCCCCCCCCCCCCCCCCCCCCCCCCCCCCCCCCCCCCCCCCCCCCCCCCCCCCCCCCCCCCCCCCCCCCCCCCCCCCCCCCCCCCCCCCCCCCCCCCCCCCCCCCCCCCCCCCCCCCCCCCCCCCCCCCCCCCCCCCCCCCCCCCCCCCCCCCCCCCCCCCCCCCCCCCCCCCCCCCCCCCCCCCCCCCCCCCCCCCCCCCCCCCCCCCCCCCCCCCCCCCCCCCCCCCCCCCCCCCCCCCCCCCCCCCCCCCCCCCCCCCCCCCCCCCCCCCCCCCCCCCCCCCCCCCCCCCCCCCCCCCCCCCCCCCCCCCCCCCCCCCCCCCCCCCCACCCCCCCCCCCCCCCCCCCCCCCCCCCCCCCCCCCCCCCCCCCCCCCCCCCCCCCCCCCCCCCCCCCCCCCCCCCCCCCCCCCCCCCCCCCCCCCCCCCCCCCCCCCCCCCCCCCCCCCCCCCCCCCCCCCCCCCCCCCCCCCCCCCCCCCCCCCCCCCCCCCCCCCCCCCCCCCCCCCCCCCCCCCTCCCCCCCCCCCCCCCCCCCCCCCCCCCCCCCCCCCCCCCCCCCCCCCCCCCCCCCCCCCCCCCCCCCCCCCCCCCCCCCCCCCCCCCCCCCCCCCCCCCCCCCCCCCCCCCCCCCCCCCCCCCCCCCCCCCCCCCCCCCCCCCCCCCCCCCCCCCCCCCCCCCCCCCCCCCCCCCCCCCCCCCCCCCCCCCCCCCCCCCCCCCCCCCCCTCCCCCCCCCCCCCCCCCCCCCCCCCCCCCCCCCCCCCCCCCCCCCCCCCCCCCCCCCCCCCCCCCCCCCCCCCCCCCCCCCCCCCCCCCCCCCCCCCCCCCCCCCCCCCCCCCCCCCCCCCCCCCCCCCCCCCCCCCCCCCCCCCCCCCCCCCCCCCCCCCCCCCCCCCCCCCCCCCCCCCCCCCCCCCCCCCCCCCCCCCCCCCCCCCCCCCCCCCCCCCCCCCCCCCCCCCCCCCCCCCCCCCCCCCCCCCCCCCCCCCCCCCCCCCCCCCCCCCCCCCCCCCCCCCCCCCCCCCCCCCCCCCCCCCACCCCCCCCCCCCCCCCCCCCCCCCCCCCCCCCCCCCCCCCCCCCCCCCCCCCCCCCCCCCCCCCCCCCCCCCCCCCCCCCCCCCCCCCCCCCCCCCCCCCCCCCCCCCCCCCCCCCCCCCCCCCCCCCCCCCCCCCCCCCCCCCCCCCCCCCCCCCCCCCCCCCCCCCCCCCCCCCCCCCCCCCCCCCCCCCCCCCCCCCCCCCCCCCCCCCCCCCCCCCCCCCCCCCCCCCCCACCCCCCCCCCCCCCCCCCCCCCCCCCCCCCCCCCCCCCCCCCCCCCCCCCCCCCCCCCCCCCCCCCCCCCCCCCCCCCCCCCCCCCCCCCCCCCCCCCCCCCCCCCCCCCCCCCCCCCCCCCCCCCCCCCCCCCCCCCCCCCCCCCCCCCCCCCCCCCCCCCCCCCCCCCCCCCCCCCCCCCCCCCCCCCCCCCCCCCCCCCCCCCCCCCCCCCCCCCCCCCCCCCCCCCCCCCCCCCCCCCCCCCCCCCCCCCCCCCCCCCCCCCCCACCCCCCCCCCCCCCCCCCCCCCCCCCCCCCCCCCCCCCCCCCCCCCCCCCCCCCCCCCCCCCCCCCCCCCCCCCCCCCCCCCCCCCCCCCCCCCCCCCCCCCCCCCCCCCCCCCCCCCCCCCCCCCCCCCCCCCCCCCCCCCCCCCCCCCCCCCCCCCCCCCCCCCCCCCCCCCCCCCCCCCCCCCCCCCCCCCCCCCCCCCCCTCCCCCCCCCCCCCCCCCCCCCCCCCCCCCCCCCCCCCCCCCCCCCCCCCCCCCCCCCCCCCCCCCCCCCCCCCCCCCCCCCCCCCCCCCCCCCCCCCCCCCCCCCCCCCCCCCCCCCCCCCCCCCCCCCCCCCCCCCCCCCCCCCCCCCCCCCCCCCCCCCCCCCCCCCCCCCCCCCCCCCCCCCCCCCCCCCCCCCCCCCCCCCCCCCCCCCCCCCCCCCCCCCCTCCCCCCCCCCCCCCCCCCCCCCCCCCCCCCCCCCCCCCCCCCCCCCCCCCCCCCCCCCCCCCCCCCCCCCCCCCCCCCCCCCCCCCCCCCCCCCCCCCCCCCCCCCCCCCCCCCCCCCCCCCCCCCCCCCCCCCCCCCCCCCCCCCCCCCCCCCCCCCCCCCCCCCCCCCCCCCCCCCCCCCCCCCCCCCCCCCCCCCCCCCCCCCCCCCCCCCCCCCCCCCCCCCCCCCCCCCCCCCCCCCCCCCCCCCCCCCCCCCCCCCCCCCCCCCCCCCCCCCCCCCCCCCCCCCCCCCCCCCCCCCCCCCCCCCCCCCCCCCCCCCCCCCCCCCCCCCCCCCCCCCCCCCCCCCCCCCCCCCCCCCCCCCCCCCCCCCCCCCCCCCCCCCCCCCCCCCCCCCCCCCCCCCCCCCCCCCCCCCCCCCCCCCCCCCCCCCCCCCCCCCCCCCCCCCCCCCCCCCCCCCCCCCCCCCCCCCCCCCCCCCCCCCCCCCCCCCCCCCCCCCCCCCCCCCCCCCCCCCCCCCCCCCCCCCCCCCCCCCCCCCCCCCCCCCCCCCCCCCCCCCCCCCCCCCCCCCCCCCCCCCCCCCCCCCCCCCCCCCCCCCCCCCCCCCCCCCCCCCCCCCCCCCCCCCCCCCCCCCCCCCCCCCCCCCCCCCCCCCCCCCCCCCCCCCCCCCCCCCCCCCCCCCCCCCCCCCCCCCCCCCCCCCCCCCCCCCCCCCCCCCCCCCCCCCCCCCCCCCCCCCCCCCCCCCCCCCCCCCCCCCCCCCCCCCCCCCCCCCCCCCCCCCCCCCCCCCCCCCCCCCCCCCCCCCCCCCCCCCCCCCCCCCCCCCCCCCCCCCCCCCCCCCCCCCCCCCCCCCCCCCCCCCCCCCCCCCCCCCCCCCCCCCCCTCCCCCCCCCCCCCCCCCCCCCCCCCCCCCCCCCCCCCCCCCCCCCCCCCCCCCCCCCCCCCCCCCCCCCCCCCCCCCCCCCCCCCCCCCCCCCCCCCCCCCCCCCCCCCCCCCCCCCCCCCCCCCCCCCCCCCCCCCCCCCCCCCCCCCCCCCCCCCCCCCCCCCCCCCCCCCCCCCCCCCCCCCCCCCCCCCCCCCCCCCCCCCCACCCCCCCCCCCCCCCCCCCCCCCCCCCCCCCCCCCCCCCCCCCCCCCCCCCCCCCCCCCCCCCCCCCCCCCCCCCCCCCCCCCCCCCCCCCCCCCCCCCCCCCCCCCCCCCCCCCCCCCCCCCCCCCCCCCCCCCCTCCCCCCCCCCCCCCCCCCCCCCCCCCCCCCCCCCCCCCCCCCCCCCCCCCCCCCCCCCCCCCCCCCCCCCCCCCCCCCCCCCCCCCCCCCACCCCCCCCCCCCCCCCCCCCCCCCCCCCCCCCCCCCCCCCCCCCCCCCCCCCCCCCCCCCCCCCCCCCCCCCCCCCCCCCCCCCCCCCCCCCCCCCCCCCCCCCCCCCCCCCCCCCCCCCCCCCCCCCCCCCCCCCCCCCCCCCCCCCCCCCCCCCCCCCCCCCCCCCCCCCCCCCCCCCCCCCCCCCCCCCCCCCCCCCCCCCCCCCCCCCCCCCCCCCCCCCCCCCCCCCCCCCCCCCCCCCCCCCCCCCCCTCCCCCCCCCCCCCCCCCCCCCCCCCCCCCCCCCCCCCCCCCCCCCCCCCCCCCCCCCCCCCCCCCCCCCCCCCCCCCCCCCCCCCCCCCCCCCCCCCCCCCCCCCCCCCCCCCCCCCCCCCCCCCCCCCCCCCCCCCCCCCCCCCCCCCCCCCCCCCCCCCCCCCCCCCCCCCCCCCCCCCCCCCCCTCCCCCCCCCCCCCCCCCCCCCCCCCCCCCCCCCCCCCCCCCCCCCCCCCCCCCCCCCCCCCCCCCCCCCCCCCCCCCCCCCCCCCCCCCCCCCCCCCCCCCCCCCCCCCCCCCCCCCCCCCCCCCCCCCCCCCCCCCCCCCCCCCCCCCCCCCCCCCCCCCCCCCCCCCCCCCCCCCCCCCCCCCCCCCCCCCCCCCCCCCCCCCCCCCACCCCCCCCCCCCCCCCCCCCCCCCCCCCCCCCCCCCCCCCCCCCCCCCCCCCCCCCCCCCCCCCCCCCCCCCCCCCCCCCCCCCCCCCCCCCCCCCCCCCCCCCCCCCCCCCCCCCCCCCCCCCCCCCCCCCCCCCCCCCCCCCCCCCCCCCCCCCCCCCCCCCCCCCCCCCCCCCCCCCCCCCCCCCCCCCCCCCCCCCCCCCCCCCCCCCCCCCCCCCCCCCCCCCCCCCCCCCCCCCCCCCCCCCCCCCCCCCCCCCCCCCCCCCCCCCCCCCCCCCCCCCCCCCCCCCCCCCCCCCCCCCCCCCCCCCCCCCCCCCCCCCCCCCCCCCCCCCCCCCCCCCCCCCCCCCCCCCCCCCCCCCCCCCCCCCCCCCCCCCCCCCCCCCCCCCCCCCCCCCCCCCCCCCCCCCCCCCCCCCCCCCCCCCCCCCCCCCCCCCCCCCCCCCCCCCCCCCCCCCCCCCCCCCCCCCCCCCCCCCCCCCCCCCCCCCCCCCCCCCCCCCCCCCCCCCCCCCCCCCCCCCCCCCCCCCCCCCCCCCCCCCCCCCCCCCCCCCCCCCCCCCCCCCCCCCCCCCCCCTCCCCCCCCCCCCCCCCCCCCCCCCCCCCCCCCCCCCCCCCCCCCCCCCCCCCCCCCCCCCCCCCCCCCCCCCCCCCCCCCCCCCCCCCCCCCCCCCCCACCCCCCCCCCCCCCCCCCCCCCCCCCCCCCCCCCCCCCCCCCCCCCCCCCCCCCCCCCCCCCCCCCCCCCCCCCCCCCCCCCCCCCCCCCCCCCCCCCCCCCCCCCCCCCCCCCCCCCCCCCCCCCCCCCCCCCCCCCCCCCCCCCCCCCCCCCCCCCCCCCCCCCCCCCCCCCCCCCCCCCCCCCCCCCCCCCCCCACCCCCCCCCCCCCCCCCCCCCCCCCCCCCCCCCCCCCCCCCCCCCCCCCCCCCCCCCCCCCCCCCCCCCCCCCCCCCCCCCCCCCCCCCCCCCCCCCCCCCCCCCCCCCCCCCCCCCCCCCCCCCCCCCCCCCCCCCCCCCCCCCCCCCCCCCCCCCCCCCCCCCCCCCCCCCCCCCCCCCCCCCCCCCCCCCCCCCCCCCCCCCCCCCCCCCCCCCCCCCCCCCCCCCCCCCCCCCCCCCCCCCTCCCCCCCCCCCCCCCCCCCCCCCCCCCCCCCCCCCCCCCCCCCCCCCCCCCCCCCCCCCCCCCCCCCCCCCCCCCCCCCCCCCCCCCCCCCCCCCCCCCCCCCCCCCCCCCTCCCCCCCCCCCCCCCCCCCCCCCCCCCCCCCCCCCCCCCCCCCCCCCCCCCCCCCCCCCCCCCCCCCCCCCCCCCCCCCCCCCCCCCCCCCCCCCCCCCCCCCCCCCCCTCCCCCCCCCCCCCCCCCCCCCCCCCCCCCCCCCCCCCCCCCCCCCCCCCCCCCCCCCCCCCCCCCCCCCCCCCCCCCCCCCCCCCCCCCCCCCCCCCCCCCCCCCCCCCCCCCCCCCCCCCCCCCCCCCCCCCCCCCCCCCCCCCCCCCCCCCCCCCCCCCCCCCCCCCCCCCCCCCCCCCCCCCCCCCCCCCCCCCCCCCCCCCCCCCCCCCCCCCCCCCCCCCCCCCCCCCCCCCCCCCCCCCCCCCCCCCCCCCCCCCCCCCCCCCCCCCCCCCCCCCCCCCCCCCCCCCCCCCCCCCCCCCCCCCCCCCCCCCCCCCCCCCCCCCCCCCCCCCCCCCCCCCCCCCCCCCCCCCCCCCCCCCCCCCCCCCCCCCCCCCCCCCCCCCCCCCCCCCCCCCCCCCCCCCCCCCCCCCCCCCCCCCCCCCCCCCCCCCCCCCCCCCCCCCCCCCCCCCCCCCCCCCCCCCCCCCCCCCCCTCCCCCCCCCCCCCCCCCCCCCCCCCCCCCCCCCCCCCCCCCCCCCCCCCCCCCCCCCCCCCCCCCCCCCCCCCCCCCCCCCCCCCCCCCCCCCCCCCCCCCCCCCCCCCCCCCCCCCCCCCCCCCCCCCCCCCCCCCCCCCCCCCCCCCCCCCCCCCCCCCCCCCCCCCCCCCCCCCCCCCCCCCCCCCCCCCCCCCCCCCCCCCCCCCCCCCCCCCCCCCCCCCCCCCCCCCCCCCCCCCCCCCCCCACCCCCCCCCCCCCCCCCCCCCCCCCCCCCCCCCCCCCCCCCCCCCCCCCCCCCCCCCCCCCCCCCCCCCCCCCCCCCCCCCCCCCCCCCCCCCCCCCCCCCCCCCCCCCCCCCCCCCCCCCCCCCCCCCCCCCCCCCCCCCCCCCCCCCCCCCCCCCCCCCCCCCCCCCCCCCCCCCCCCCCCCCCCCCCCCCCCCCCCCCCCCCCCCCCCCCCCCCTCCCCCCCCCCCCCCCCCCCCCCCCCCCCCCCCCCCCCCCCCCCCCCCCCCCCCCCCCCCCCCCCCCCCCCCCCCCCCCCCCCCCCCCCCCCCCCCCCCCCCCCCCCCCCCCCCCCCCCCCCCCCCCCCCCCCCCCCCCCCCCCCCCCCCCCCCCCCCCCCCCCCCCCCCCCCCCCCCCCCCCCCCCCCCCCCCCCCCCCCCCCCCCCCCCCCCCCCCCCCCCCCCCCCCCCCCCCCCCCCCCCCCCCCCCCCCCCCCCCCCCCCCCCCCCCCCCCCCCCCCCCCCCCCCCCCCCCCCCCCCCCCCCCCCCCCCCCCCCCCCCCCCCCCCCCCCCCCCCCCCCCCCCCCCCCCCCCCCCCCCCCCCCCCCCCCCCCCCCCCCCCCCCCCCCCTCCCCCCCCCCCCCCCCCCCCCCCCCCCCCCCCCCCCCCCCCCCCCCCCCCCCCCCCCCCCCCCCCCCCCCCCCCCCCCCCCCCCCCCCCCCCCCCCCCCCCCCCCCCCCCCCCCCCCCCCCCCCCCCCCCCCCCCCCCCCCCCCCCCCCCCCCCCCCCCCCCCCCCCCCCCCCCCCCCCCCCCCCCCCCCCCCCCCCCCCCCCCCCCCCCCCCCCCCCCCCCCCCCCCCCCCCCCCCCCCCCCCCCCCCACCCCCCCCCCCCCCCCCCCCCCCCCCCCCCCCCCCCCCCCCCCCCCCCCCCCCCCCCCCCCCCCCCCCCCCCCCCCCCCCCCCCCCCCCCCCCCCCCCCCCCCCCCCCCCCCCCCCCCCCCCCCCCCCCCCCCCCCCCCCCCCCCCCCCCCCCCCCCCCCCCCCCCCCCCCCCCCCCCCCCCCCCCCCCCCCCCCCCCCCCCCCCCCCCCCCCCCCCCCCCCCCCCCCCCCCCCCCCCCCCCCCCCCCCCCCCCCCCCCCCCCCCCCCCCCCCCCCCCCCCCCCCCCCCCCCCCCCCCCCCCCCCCCCCCCCCCCCCCCCCCCCCCCCCCCCCCCCCCCCCCCCCCCCCCCCCCCCCCCCCCCCCCCCTCCCCCCCCCCCCCCCCCCCCCCCCCCCCCCCCCCCCCCCCCCCCCCCCCCCCCCCCCCCCCCCCCCCCCCCCCCCCCCCCCCCCCCCCCCCCCCCCCCCCCCCCCCCCCCCCCCCCCCCCCCCCCCCCCCCCCCCCCCCCCCCCCCCCCCCCCCCCCCCCCCCCCCCCCCCCCCCCCCCCCCCCCCCCCCCCCCCCCCCCCCCCCCCCCCCCCCCCCCCCCCCCCCCCCCCCCCCCCCCCCCCCCCCCCCCCCCCCCCCCCCCCCCCCCCCCCCCCCCCCCCCCCCCCCCCCCCCCCCCCCCCCCCCCCCCCCCCCCCCCCCCCCCCCCCCCCCCCCCCCCCCCCCCCCCCCCCCCCCCCCCCCCCCCCCCCCCCCCCCCCCCCCCCCCCCCCCCCCCCCCCCCCCCCCCCCCCCCCCCCCCCCCCCCCCCCCCTCCCCCCCCCCCCCCCCCCCCCCCCCCCCCCCCCCCCCCCCCCCCCCCCCCCCCCCCCCCCCCCCCCCCCCCCCCCCCCCCCCCCCCCCCCCCCCCCCCCCCCCCCCCCCCCCCCCCCCCCCCCCCCCCCCCCCCCCCCCCCCCCCCCCCCCCCCCCCCCCCCCCCCCCCCCCCCCCCCCCCCCCCCCCCCCCCCCCCCCCCCCCCCCCCCCCCCCTCCCCCCCCCCCCCCCCCCCCCCCCCCCCCCCCCCCCCCCCCCCCCCCCCCCCCCCCCCCCCCCCCCCCCCCCCCCCCCCCCCCCCCCCCCCCCCCCCCCCCCCCCCCCCCCCCCCCCCCCCCCCCCCCCCCCCCCCCCCCCCCCCCCCCCCCCCCCCCCCCCCCCCCCCCCCCCCCCCCCCCCCCCCCCCCCCCCCCCCCCCCCCCCCCCCCCCCCCCCCCCCCCCCCCCCCCCCCCCCCCCCCCCCCCCCCCCCCCCCCCCCCCCCCCCCCCCCCCCCCCCCCCCCCCCCCCCCCCCCCCCCCCCCCCCCCCCCCCCCCCCCCCCCCCCCCCCCCCCCCCCCCCCCCCCCCCCCCCCCCCCCCCCCCCCCCCCCCCCCCCCCCCCCCCCCCCCCCCCCCCCCCCCCCCCCCCCCCCCCCCCCCCCCCCCCCCCCCCCCCCCCCCCCCCCCCCCCCCCCCCCCCCCCCCCCCCCCCCTCCCCCCCCCCCCCCCCCCCCCCCCCCCCCCCCCCCCCCCCCCCCCCCCCCCCCCCCCCCCCCCCCCCCCCCCCCCCCCCCCCCCCCCCCCCCCCCCCCCCCCCCCCCCCCCCCCCCCCCCCCCCCCCCCCCCCCCCCCCCCCCCCCCCCCCCCCCCCCCCCCCCCCCCCCCCCCCCCCCCCCCCCCCCCCCCCCCCCCCCCCCCCCCCCCCCCCCCCCCCCCCCCCCCCCCCCCCCCCCCCCCCCCCCCCCCCCCCCCCCCCCCCCCCCCCCCCCCCCCCCCCCCCCCCCCCCCCCCCCCCCCCCCCCCCCCCCCCCCCCCCCCCCCCCCCCCCCCCCCCCCTCCCCCCCCCCCCCCCCCCCCCCCCCCCCCCCCCCCCCCCCCCCCCCCCCCCCCCCCCCCCCCCCCCCCCCCCCCCCCCCCCCCCCCCCCCCCCCCCCCCCCCCCCCCCCCCCCCCCCCCCCCCCCCCCCCCCCCCCCCCCCCCCCCCCCCCCCCCCCCCCCCCCCCCCCCCCCCCCCCCCCCCCCCCCCCCCCCCCCCCCCCCCCCCCCCCCCCCCCCCCCCCCCCCCCCCCCCCCCCCCCCCCCCCCCCCCCCCCCCCCCCCCCCCCCCCCCCCCCCCCCCCCCCCCCCCCCCCCCCCCCCCCCCCCCCCCCCCCCCCCCCCCCCCCCCCCCCCCCCCCCCCCCCCCCCCCCCCCCCCCCCCCCCCCCCCCCCCCCTCCCCCCCCCCCCCCCCCCCCCCCCCCCCCCCCCCCCCCCCCCCCCCCCCCCCCCCCCCCCCCCCCCCCCCCCCCCCCCCCCCCCCCCCCCCCCCCCCCCCCCCCCCCCCCCCCCCCCCCCCCCCCCTCCCCCCCCCCCCCCCCCCCCCCCCCCCCCCCCCCCCCCCCCCCCCCCCCCCCCCCCCCCCCCCCCCCCCCCCCCCCCCCCCCCCCCCCCTCCCCCCCCCCCCCCCCCCCCCCCCCCCCCCCCCCCCCCCCCCCCCCCCCCCCCCCCCCCCCCCCCCCCCCCCCCCCCCCCCCCCCCCCCCCCCCCCCCCCCCCCCCCCCCCCCCCCCCCCCCCCCCCCCCCCCCCCCCCCCCCCCCCCCCCCCCCCCCCCCCCCCCCCCCCCCCCCCCCCCCCCCCCCCCCCCCCCCCCCCCCCCCCCCCCCCCTCCCCCCCCCCCCCCCCCCCCCCCCCCCCCCCCCCCCCCCCCCCCCCCCCCCCCCCCCCCCCCCCCCCCCCCCCCCCCCCCCCCCCCCCCCCCCCCCCCCCCCCCCCCCCCCCCCCCCCCCCCCCCCCCCCCCCCCCCCCCCCCCCCCCCCCCCCCCCCCCCCCCCCCCCCCCCCCCCCCCCCCCCCCCCCCCCCCCCCCCCCCCCCCCCCCCCCCCCCCCCCCCCCCCCCCCCCCCCCCCCCCCCCCCCCCCCCCCCCCCCCCCCCCCCCCCCCCCCCCCCCCCCCCCCCCCCCCCCCCCCCCCCCCCCCCCCCCCCCCCCCCCCCCCCCCCCCCCCCCCCCCCCCCCCCCCCCCCCCCCCCCCCCCCCCCCCCCCCCCCCCCCTCCCCCCCCCCCCCCCCCCCCCCCCCCCCCCCCCCCCCCCCCCCCCCCCCCCCCCCCCCCCCCCCCCCCCCCCCCCCCCCCCCCCCCCCCCCCCCCCCCCCCCCCCCCCCCCCCCCCCCCCCCCCCCCCCCCCCCCCCCCCCCCCCCCCCCCCCCCCCCCCCCCCCCCCCCCCCCCCCCCCCCCCCCCCCCCCCCCCCCCCCCCCCCCCCCCCCCCCCCCCCCCCCCCCCCCCCCCCCCCCCCCCCCCCCCCCCCCCCCCCCCCCCCCCCCCCCCCCCCCCCCCCCCCCCCCCCCCCCCCCCCCCCCCCCCCCCCCCCCCCCCCCCCCCCCCCCCCCCCCCCCCCCCCCCCCCCCCCCCCCCCCCCCCCCCCCCCCCCCCCCCCCCCCCCCCCCCCCCCCCCCCCCCCCCCCCCCCCCCCCCCCCCCCCCCCCCCCCCCCCCCCCCCCCCCCCCCCCCCCCCCCCCCCCCCCCCCCCCCCCCCCCCCCCCCCCCCCCCCCCCCCCCCCCCCCCCCCCCCCCCCCCCCCCCCCCCCCCCCCCCCCCCCCCCCCCCCCCCCCCCCCCCCCCCCCCCCCCCCCCCCCCCCCCCCCCCCCCCCCCCCCCCCCCCCCCCCCCCCCCCCCCCCCCCCCCCCCCCCCCCCCCCCCCCCCCCCCCCCCCCCCCCCCCCCCCCCCCCCCCCCCCCCCCCCCCCCCCCCCCCCCCCCCCCCCCCCCCCCCCCCCCCCCCCCCCCCCCCCCCCCCCCCCCCCCCCCCCCCCCCCCCCCCCCCCCCCCCCCCCCCCCCCCCCCCCCCCCCCCCCCCCCCCCCCCCCCCCCCCCCCCCCCCCCCCCCCCCCCCCCCCCCTCCCCCCCCCCCCCCCCCCCCCCCCCCCCCCCCCCCCCCCCCCCCCCCTCCCCCCCCCCCCCCCCCCCCCCCCCCCCCCCCCCCCCCCCCCCCCCCCCCCCCCCCCCCCCCCCCCCCCCCCCCCCCCCCCCCCCCCCCCCCCCCCCCCCCCCCCCCCCCCCCCCCCCCCCCCCCCCCCCCCCCCCCCCCCCCCCCCCCCCCCCCCCCCCCCCCCCCCCCCCCCCCCCCCCCCCCCCCCCCCCCCCCCCCCCCCCCCCCCCCCCCCCCCCCCCCCCCCCCCCCCCCCCCCCCCCCCCCCCCCCCCCCCCCCCCCCCCCCCCCCCCCTCCCCCCCCCCCCCCCCCCCCCCCCCCCCCCCCCCCCCCCCCCCCCCCCCCCCCCCCCCCCCCCCCCCCCCCCCCCCCCCCCCCCCCCCCCCCCCCCCCCCCCCCCCCCCCCCCCCCCCCCCCCCCCCCCCCCCCCCCCCCCCCCCCCCCCCCCCCCCCCCCCCCCCCCCCCCCCCCCCCCCCCCCCCCCCCCCCCCCCCCCCCCCCCCCCCCCCCCCCCCCCCCCCCCCCCCCCCCCCCCCCCCCCCCCCCCCCCCCCCCCCCCCCCCCCCCCCCCCCCCCCCCCCCCCCCCCCCCCCCCCCCCCCCCCCCCCCCCCCCCCCCCCCCCCCCCCCCCCCCCCCCCCCCCCCCCCCCCCCCCCCCCCCCCCCCCCCCCCCCCCCCCCCCCCCCCCCCCCCCCCCCCCCCCCCCCCCCCCCCCCCCCCCCCCCCCCCCCCCCCCCCCCCCCCCCCCCCCCCCCCCCCCCCCCCCCCCCCCCTCCCCCCCCCCCCCCCCCCCCCCCCCCCCCCCCCCCCCCCCCCCCCCCCCCCCCCCCCCCCCCCCCCCCCCCCCCCCCCCCCCCCCCCCCCCCCCCCCCCCCCCCCCCCCCCCCCCCCCCCCCCCCCCCCCCCCCCCCCCCCCCCCCCCCCCCCCCCCCCCCCCCCCCCCCCCCCCCCCCCCCCCCCCCCCCCCCCCCCCCCCCCCCCCCCCCCCCCCCCCCCCCCCCCCCCCCCCCCCCCCCCCCCCCCCCCCCCCCCCCCCCCCCCCCCCCCCCCCCCCCCCCCCCCCCCCCCCCCCCCCCCCCTCCCCCCCCCCCCCCCCCCCCCCCCCCCCCCCCCCCCCCCCCCCCCCCCCCCCCCCCCCCCCCCCCCCCCCCCCCCCCCCCCCCCCCCCCCCCCCCCCCCCCCCCCCCCCCCCCCCCCCCCCCCCCCCCCCCCCCCCCCCCCCCCCCCCCCCCCCCCCCCCCCCCCCCCCCCCCCCCCCCCCCCCCCCCCCCCCCCCCCCCCCCCCCCCCCCCCCCCCCCCCCTCCCCCCCCCCCCCCCCCCCCCCCCCCCCCCCCCCCCCCCCCCCCCCCCCCCCCCCCCCCCCCCCCCCCCCCCCCCCCCCCCCCCCCCCCCCCCCCCCCCCCCCCCCCCCCCCCCCCCCCCCCCCCCCCTCCCCCCCCCCCCCCCCCCCCCCCCCCCCCCCCCCCCCCCCCCCCCCCCCCCCCCCCCCCCCCCCCCCCCCCCCCCCCCCCCCCCCCCCCCCCCCCCCCCCCCCCCCCCCCCCCCCCCCCCCCCCCCCCCCCCCCCCCCCCCCCCCCCCCCCCCCCCCCCCCCCCCCCCCCCCCCCCCCCCCCCCCCCCCCCCCTCCCCCCCCCCCCCCCCCCCCCCCCCCCCCCCCCCCCCCCCCCCCCCCCCCCCCCCCCCCCCCCCCCCCCCCCCCCCCCCCCCCCCCCCCCCCCCCCCCCCCCCCCCCCCCCCCCCCCCCCCCCCCCCCCCCCCCCCCCCCCCCCCCTCCCCCCCCCCCCCCCCCCCCCCCCCCCCCCCCCCCCCCCCCCCCCCCCCCCCCCCCCCCCCCCCCCCCCCCCCCCCCCCCCCCCCCCCCCCCCCCCCCCCCCCCCCCCCCCCCCCCCCCCCCCCCCCCCCCCCCCCCCCCCCCCCCCCCCCCCCCCCCCCCCCCCCCCCCCCCCCCCCCCCCCCCCCCCCCCCCCCCCCCCCCCCCCCCCCCCCCCCCCCCCCCCCCCCCCCCCCTCCCCCCCCCCCCCCCCCCCCCCCCCCCCCCCCCCCCCCCCCCCCCCCCCCCCCCCCCCCCCCCCCCCCCCCCCCCCCCC
The DNA here is from genome assembly GCA_031308135.1 of Acheta domesticus. Taxonomy (NCBI): domain Eukaryota; kingdom Metazoa; phylum Arthropoda; class Insecta; order Orthoptera; family Gryllidae; genus Acheta; species Acheta domesticus. Next base: position 47,082 of record JAHLJT010005874.1, read on the forward strand.
CCCCCCCCCCCCCCCCCCCCCCCCCCCCCCCCCCCCCCCCCCCCCCCCCCCCCCCCCCCCCCCCCCCCCCCCCCCCCCCCCCCCCCCCCCCCCCCCCCCCCCCCCCCCCCCCCCCCCCCTCCCCCCCCCCCCCCCCCCCCCCCCCCCCCCCCCCCCCCCCCCCCCCCCCCCCCCCCCCCCCCCCCCCCCCCCCCCCCCCCCCCCCCCCCCCCCCCCCCCCCCCCCCCCCCCCCCCCCCTCCCCCCCCCCCCCCCCCCCCCCCCCCCCCCCCCCCCCCCCCCTCCCCCCCCCCCCCCCCCCCCCCCCCCCCCCCCCCCCCCCCCCCCCCCCCCCCCCCCCCCCCCCCCCCCCCCCCCCCCCCCCCCCCCCCCCCCCCCCCCTCCCCCCCCCCCCCCCCCCCCCCCCCCCCCCCCCCCCCCCCCCCCCCCCCCCCCCCCCCCCCCCCCCCCCCCCCCCCCCCCCCCCCCCCCCCCCCCCCCCCCCCCACCCCCCCCCCCCCCCCCCCCCCCCCCCCCCCCCCCCCCCCCCCCCCCCCCCCCCCCCCCCCCCCCCCCCCCCCCCCCCCCCCCCCCCCCCCCCCCCCCCCCCCCCCCCCCCCCCCCCCCCCCCCCCCCCCCCCCCCCCCCCCCCCCCCCCCCCCCCCTCCCCCCCCCCCCCCCCCCCCCCCCCCCCCCCCCCCCCCCCCCCCCCCCCCCCCCCCCCCCCCCCCCCCCCCCCCCCCCCCCCCCCCCCCCCCCCCCCCCCCCCCCCCCCCCCCCCCCCCCCCCCCCCCCCCCCCCCCCCCCCCCCCCCCCCCCCCCCCCCCCCCACCCCCCCCCCCCCCCCCCCCCCCCCCCCCCCCCCCCCCCCCCCCCCCCCCCCCCCCCCCCCCCCCCCCCCCCCCCCCCCCCCCCCCCCCCCCCCCCCCCCCCCCCCCCCCCCCCCCCCCCCCCCCCCCCCCCCCCCCCCCCCCCCCCCCCCCCCCCCCCCCCCCCCCCCCCCCCCCCCCCCCCCCCCCCCCCCCCCCCCCCCCCCCCCCCCCCCCCCCCCCCCCCCCCCCCCCCCCCCCCCCCCCCCCCCCCCCCCCCCCCCCCCCCCCCCCCCCCCCCCCCCCCCCCCCCCCCCCCCCCCCCCCCCCCCCCCCCCCCCCCCCCCCCCCCCCCCCCCCCCCCCCCCCCCCCCCCCCCCCCCCCCCCCCCCCCCCCCCCCCCCCCCCCCCCCCCCCCCCCCCCCCCCCCCCCCCCCCCCCCCCCCCCCCCCCCCCCCCCCCCCCCCCCCCCCCCCCCCCCCCCCCCCCCCCCCCCCCCCCCTCCCCCCCCCCCCCCCCCCCCCCCCCCCCCCCCCCCCCCCCCCCCCCCCCCCCCCCCCCCCCCCCCCCCCCCCCCCCCCCCCCCCCCCCCCCCCCCCCCCCCCCCCCCCCCCCCCCCCCCCCCCCCCCCCCCCCCCCCCCCCCCCCCCCCCCCCCCCCCCCCCCCCCCCCCCCCCCCCCCCCCCCCCCCCCCCCCCCCCCCCCCCCCCCCCCCCCCCCCCCCCCCCCCCCCCCCCCCCCCCCCCCCCCCCCCCCCCCCCCCCCCCCCCCCCCCCCCCCCCCCCCCCCCCCCCCCCCCCCCCCCCCCCCCCCCCCCCCCCCCCCCCCCCCCCCCCCCCCCCCCCCCCCCCCCCCCCCCCCCCCCCCCCCCCCCCCCCCCCCCCCCCCCCCCCCCCCCCCCCCCCCCCCCCCCCCCCCCCCCCCCCCCCCCCCCCCCCCCCCCCCCCCCCCCCCCCTCCCCCCCCCCCCCCCCCCCCCCCCCCCCCCCCCCCCCCCCCCCCCCCCCCCCCCCCCCCCCCCCCCCCCCCCCCCCCCCCCCCCCCCCCCCCCCCCCCCCCCCCCCCCCCCCCCCCCCCCCCCCCCCCCCCCCCCCCCCCCCCCCCCCCCCCCCCCCCCCCCCCCCCCCCCCCCCCCCCCCCCCCCCCCCCCCCCCCCCCCCCCCCCCCCCCCCCCCCCCCCCCCCCCCCCCCCCCCCCCCCCCCCCCCCCCCCCCCCCCCCCCCCCCCCCCCCCCCCCCCCCCCCCCCCCCCCCCCCCCCCCCCCCCCCCCCCCCCCCCCCCCCCCCCCCCCCCCCCCCTCCCCCCCCCCCCCCCCCCCCCCCCCCCCCCCCCCCCCCCCCCCCCCCCCCCCCCCCCCCCCCCCCCCCCCCCCCCCCCCCCCCCCCCCCCCCCCCCCCCCCCCCCCCCCCCCCCCCCCCCCCCCCCCCCCCCCCCCCCCCCCCCCCCCCCCCCCCCCCCCCCCCCCCCCCCCCCCCCCCCCCCCCCCCCCCCCCCCCCCCCCCCCCCCCCCCCCCCCCCCCCCCCCCCCCCCCCCCCCCCCCCCCCCCCCCCCCCCCCCCCCCCCCCCCCTCCCCCCCCCCCCCCCCCCCCCCCCCCCCCCCCCCCCCCCCCCCCCCCCCCCCCCCCCCCCCCCACCCCCCCCCCCCCCCCCCCCCCCCCCCCCCCCCCCCCCCCCCCCCCCCCCCCCCCCCCCCCCCCCCCCCCCCCCCCCCCCCCCCCCCCCCCCCCCCCCCCCCCCCCCCCCCCCCCCCCCCCCCCCCCCCCCCCCCCCCCCCCCCCCCCCCCCCCCCCCCCCCCCCCCCCCCCCCCCCCCCCCCCCCCCCCCCCCCCCCCCCCCCCCCCCCCCCCCCCCCCCCCCCCCCCCCCCCCCCCCCCCCCCCCCCCCCCCCCCCCCCCCCCCCCCCCCCCCCCCCCCCCCCCCCCCCCCCCCCCCCCCCCCCCCCCCCCCCCCCCCCCCCCCCCCCCCCCCCCCCCCCCCCCCCCCCCCCCCCCCCCCCCCCCCCCCCCCCCCCCCCCCCCCCCCCCCCCCTCCCCCCCCCCCCCCCCCCCCCCCCCCCCCCCCCCCCCCCCCCCCCCCCCCCCCCCCCCCCCCCCCCCCCCCCCCCCCCCCCCCCCCCCCCCCCCCCCCCCCCCCCCCCCCCCCCCCCCCCCCCCCCCCCCCCCCCCCCCCCCCCCCCCCCCCCCCCCCCCCCCCCCCCCCCCCCCCCCCCCCCCCCCCCCCCCCCCCCCCCCCCCCCCCCCCCCCCCCCCCCCCCCCCCCCCCCCCCCCCCCCCCCCCCCCCCCCCCCCCCCCCCCCCCCCCCCCCCCCCCCCCCCCCCCCCCCCCCCCCCCCCCCCCCCCCCCCCCCCCCCCCCCCCCCCCCCCCCCCCCCCCCCCCCCCCCCCCCCCCCCCCCCCCCCCCCCCCCCCTCCCCCCCCCCCCCCCCCCCCCCCCCCCCCCCCCCCCCCCCCCCCCCCCCCCCCCCCCCCCCCCCCCCCCCCCCCCCCCCCCCCCCCCCCCCCCCCCCCCCCCCCCCCCCCCCCCCCCCCCCCCCCCCCCCCCCCCCCCCCCCCCCCCCCCCCCCCCTCCCCCCCCCCCCCCCCCCCCCCCCCCCCCCCCCCCCCCCCCCCCCCCCCCCCCCCCCCCCCCCCCCCCCCCCTCCCCCCCCCCCCCCCCCCCCCCCCCCCCCCCCCCCCCCCCCCCCCCCCCCCCCCCCCCCCCCCCCCCCCCCCCCCCCCCCCCCCCCCCCCCCCCCCCCCCCCCCCCCCCCCCCCCCCCCCCCCCCCCCCCCCCCCCCCCCCCCCCCCCCCCCCCCCCCCCCCCCCCCCCCCCCCCCCCCCCCCCCCCCCCCCCCCCCCCCCCCCCCCCCCCCCCCCCCCCCCCCCCCCCCCCCCCCCCCCCCCCCCCCCTCCCCCCCCCCCCCCCCCCCCCCCCCCCCCCCCCCCCCCCCCCCCCCCCCCCCCCCCCCCCCCCCCCCCCCCCCCCCCCCCCCCCCCCCCCCCCCCCCCCCCCCCCCCCCCCCCCCCCCCCCCCCCCCCCCCCCCCCCCCCCCCCCCCCCCCCCCCCCCCCCCCCCCCCCCCCCCCCCCCCCCCCCCCCCTCCCCCCCCCCCCCCCCCCCCCCCCCCCCCCCCCCCCCCCCCCCCCCCCCCCCCCCCCCCCCCCCCCCCCCCCCCCCCCCCCCCCCCCCCCCCCCCCCCCCCCCCCCCCCCCCCCCCCCCCCCCCCCCCCCCCCCCCCCCCCCCCCCCCCCCCCCCCCCCCCCCCCCCCCCCCCCCCCCCCCCCCCCCCCCCCCCCCCCCCCCCCCCCCCCCCCCCCCCCCCCCCCCCCCCCCCCCCCCCCCCCCCCCCCCCCCCCCCCCCCCCCCCCCCCCTCCCCCCCCCCCCCCCCCCCCCCCCCCCCCCCCCCCCCCCCCCCCCCCCCCCCCCCCCCCCCCCCCCCCCCCCCCCCCCCCCCCCCCCCCCCCCCCCCCCCCCCCCCCCCCCCCCCCCCCCCCCCCCCCCCCCCCCCCCCCCCCCCCCCCCCCCCCCCCCCCCCCCCCCCCCCCCCCCCCCCCCCCCCCCCCCCCCCCCCCCCCCCCCCCCCCCCCCCCCCCCCCCCCCCCCCCCCCCCCCCCCCCCCCCCCCCCCCCCCCCCCCCCCCCCCCCCCCCCCCCCCCCCCCCCCCCCCCCCCCCCCCCCCCCCCCCCCCCCCCCTCCCCCCCCCCCCCCCCCCCCCCCCCCCCCCCCCCCCCCCCCCCCCCCCCCCCCCCCCCCCCCCCCCCCCCCCCCCCCCTCCCCCCCCCCCCCCCCCCCCCCCCCCCCCCCCCCCCCCCCCCCCCCCCCCCCCCCCCCCCCCCCCCCCCCCCCCCCCCCCCCCCCCCCCCCCCCCCCCCCCCCCCCCCCCCCCCCCCCCCCCCCCCCCCCCCCCCCCCCCCCCTCCCCCCCCCCCCCCCCCCCCCCCCCCCCCCCCCCCCCCCCCCCCCCCCCCCCCCCCCCCCCCCCCCCCCCCCCCCCCCCCCCCCCCCCCCCCCCCCCCCCCCCCCCCCCCCCCCCCCCCCCCCCCCCCCCCCCCCCCCCCCCCCCCCCCCCCCCCCCCCTCCCCCCCCCCCCCCCCCCCCCCCCCCCCCCCCCCCCCCCCCCCCCCTCCCCCCCCCCCCCCCCCCCCCCCCCCCCCCCCCCCCCCCCCCCCCCCCCCCCCCCCCCCCCCCCCCCCCCCCCCCCCCCCCCCCCCCCCCCCCCCCCCCCCCCCCCCCCCCCCCCCCCCCCCCCCCCCCCCCCCCCCCCCCCCCCCCCCCCCCCCCCCCCCCCCCCCCCCCCCCCCCCCCCCCCCCCCCCCCCCCCCCCCCCCCCCCCCCCCCCCCCCCCCCCCCCCCTCCCCCCCCCCCCCCCCCCCCCCCCCCCCCCCCCCCCCCCCCCCCCCCCCCCCCCCCCCCCCCCCCCCCCCCCCCCCCCCCCCCCCCCCCCCCCCCCCCCCCCCCCCCCCCCCCCCCCCCCCCCCCCCCCCCCCCCCCCCCCCCCCCCCCCCCCCCCCCCCCCCCCCCCCCCCCCCCCCCCCCCCCCCCCCCCCCCCCCCCCCCCCCCCCCCCCCCCCCCCCCCCCCCCCCCCCCCCCCCCCCCCCCCCCCCCCCCCCCCCCCCCCCCCCCCCCCCCCCCCCCCCCCCCCCCCCTCCCCCCCCCCCCCCCCCCCCCCCCCCCCCCCCCCCCCCCCCCCCCCCCCCCCCCCCCCCCCCCCCCCCCCCCCCCCCCCCCCCCCCCCCCCCCCCCCCCCCCCCCCCCCCCCCCCCCCCCCCCCCCCCCCCCCCCCCCCCCCCCCCCCCCCCCCCCCCCCCCCCCCCCCCCCCCCCCCCCCCCCCCCCCCCCCCCCCCCCCCCCCCCCCCCCCCCCCCCCCCCCCCCCCCCCCCCCCCCCCCCCCCCCCCCCCCCCCCCCCCCCCCCCCCCCCCCCCCCCCCCCCCCCCCCCCCCCCCCCCCCCCCCCCCCCCCCCCCCCCCCCCCCCCCCCCCCCCCCCCCCCCCCCCCCCCCCCCCCCCCCCCCCCCCCCCCCCCCCCCCCCCCCCCCCCCCCCCCCCCCCCCCCCCCCCCCCCCCCCCCCCCCCCCCCCCCCCCCCCCCCCCCCCCCCCCCCCCCCCCCCTCCCCCCCCCCCCCCCCCCCCCCCCCCCCCCCCCCCCCCCCCCCCCCCCCCCCCCCCCCCCCCCCCCCCCCCCCCCCCCCCCCCCCCCCCCCCCCCCCCCCCCCCCCCCCCCCCCCCCCCCCCCCCCCCCCCCCCCCCCCCCCCTCCCCCCCCCCCCCCCCCCCCCCCCCCCCCCCCCCCCCCCCCCCCCCCCCCCCCCCCCCCCCCCCCCCCCCCCCCCCCCCCCCCCCCCCCCCCCCCCCCCCCCCCCCCCCCCCCCCCCCCCCCCCCCCCCCCCCCCCCCCCCCCCCCCCCCCCCCCCCCCCCCCCCCCCCCCCCCCCCCCCCCCCCCCCCCCCCCCCCCCCCCCCCCCCCCCCCCCCCCCCCCCCCCCCCCCCCCCCCCCCCCCCCCCCCCCCCCCCCCCCCCCCCCCCCCCCCCCCCCCCCCCCCCCCCCCCCCCCCCCCCCCCCCCCCCCCCCCCCCCCCCCCCCCCCCCCCCCCCCCCCCCCCCCCCCCCCCCCCCCCCCCCCCCTCCCCCCCCCCCCCCCCCCCCCCCCCCCCCCCCCCCCCCCCCCCCCCCCCCCCCCCCCCCCCCCCCCCCCCCCCCCCCCCCCCCCCCCCCCCCCCCCCCCCCCCCCCCCCCCCCCCCCCCCCCCCCCCCCCCCCCCCCCCCCCCCCCCCCCCCCCCCCCCCCCCCCCCCCCCCCCCCCCCCCCCCCCCCCCCCCCCCCCCCCCCCCCCCCCCCCCCCCCCCCCCCCCCCCCCCCCCCCCCCCCCCCTCCCCCCCCCCCCCCCCCCCCCCCCCCCCCCCCCCCCCCCCCCCCCCCCCCCCCCCCCCCCCCCCCCCCCCCCCCCCCCCCCCCCCCCCCCCCCCCCCCCCCCCCCCCCCCCCCCCCCCCCCCCCCCCCCCCCCCCCCCCCCCCCCCCCCCCCCCCCCCCCCCCCCCCCCCCCCCCCCCCCCCCCCCCCCCCCCCCCCCCCCCCCCCCCCCCCCCCCCCCCCCCCCCCCCCCCCCCCCCCTCCCCCCCCCCCCCCCCCCCCCCCCCCCCCCCCCCCCCCCCCCCCCCCCCCCCCCCCCCCCCCCCCCCCCCCCCCCCCCCCCCCCCCCCCCCCCCCCCCCCCCCCCCCCCCCCCCCCCCCCCCCCCCCCCCCCCCCCCTCCCCCCCCCCCCCCCCCCCCCCCCCCCCCCCCCCCCCCCCCCCCCCCCCCCCCCCCCCCCCCCCCCCCCCCCCCCCCCCCCCCCCCCCCCCCCCCCCCCCCCCCCCCCCCCCTCCCCCCCCCCCCCCCCCCCCCCCCCCCCCCCCCCCCCCCCCCCCCCCCCCCCCCCCCCCCCCCCCCCCCCCCCCCCCCCCCCCCCCCCCCCCCCCCCCCCCCCCCCCCCCCCCCCCCCCCCCCCCCCCCCCCCCCCCCCCCCCCCCCCCCCCCCCCCCCCCCCCCCCCCCCCCCCCCCCCCCCCCCCCCCCCTCCCCCCCCCCCCCCCCCCCCCCCCCCCCCCCCCCCCCCCCCCCCCCCCCCCCCCCCCCCCCCCCCCCCCCCCCCCCCCCCCCCCCCCCCCCCCCCCCCCCCCCCCCCCCCCCCCCCCCCCCCCCCCCCCCCCTCCCCCCCCCCCCCCCCCCCCCCCCCCCCCCCCCCCCCCCCCCCCCCCCCCCCCCCCCCCCCCCCCCCCCCCCCCCCCCCCCCCCCCCCCCCCCCCCCCCCCCCCCCCCCCCCCCCCCCCCCCCCCCCCCCCCCCCCCCCCCCCCCCCCCCCCCCCCCCCCCCCCCCCCCCCCCCCCCCCCCCCCCCCCCCCCCCCCCCCCCCCCCCCCCCCCCCCCCCCCCCCCCCCCCCCCCCCCCCCCCCCCCCCCCCCCCCCCCCCCCCCCCCCCCCCCCCCCCCCCCCCCCCCCCCCCCCCCCCCCCCCCCCCCCCCCCCCCCCCCCCCCCCTCCCCCCCCCCCCCCCCCCCCCCCCCCCCCCCCCCCCCCCCCCCCCCCCCCCCCCCCCCCCCCCCCCCCCCCCCCCCCCCCCCCCCCCCCCCCCCCCCCCCCCCCCCCCCCCCCCCCCCCCCCCCCCCCCCCCCCCCCCCCCCCCCCCCCCCCCTCCCCCCCCCCCCCCCCCCCCCCCCCCCCCCCCCCCCCCCCCCCCCCCCCCCCCCCCCCCCCCCCCCCCCCCCCTCCCCCCCCCCCCCCCCCCCCCCCCCCCCCCCCCCCCCCCCCCCCCCCCCCCCCCCCCCCCCCCCCCCCCCCCCCCCCCCCCCCCCCCCCCCCCCCCCCCCCCCCCCCCCCCCCCCCCCCCCCCCCCCCCCCCCCCCCCCCCCCCCCCCCCCCCCCCCCCCCCCCCCCCCCCCCCCCCCCCCCCCCCCCCCCCCCCCCCCCCCCCCCCCCCCCCCCCCCCCCCCCCCCCCCCCCCCCCCCCCCCCCCCCCCCCCCCCCCCCCCCCCCCCCCCCCCCCCCCCCCCCCCCCCCCCCCCCCCCCCCCCCCCCCCCCCCCCCCCCCCCCCCCCCCCCCCCCCCCCCCCCCCCCCCCCCCCCCCCCCCCCCCCCCCCCCCCCCCCCCCCCCCCCCCCCCCACCCCCCCCCCCCCCCCCCCCCCCCCCCCCCCCCCCCCCCCCCCCCCCCCCCCCCCCCCCCCCCCCCCCCCCCCCCCCCCCCCCCCCCCCCCCCCCCCCCCCCCCCCCCCCCCCCCCCCCCCCCCCCCCCCCCCCCCCCCCCCTCCCCCCCCCCCCCCCCCCCCCCCCCCCCCCCCCCCCCCCCCCCCCCCCCCCCCCCCCCCCCCCCCCCCCCCCCCCCCCCCCCCCCCCCCCCCCCCCCCCCCCCCCCCCCCCCCCCCCCCCCCCCCCCCCCCCCCCCCCCCCCCCCCCCCCCCCCCCCCCCCCCCCCCCCCCCCCCCCCCCCCCCCCCCCCCCCCCCTCCCCCCCCCCCCCCCCCCCCCCCCCCCCCCCCCCCCCCCCCCCCCCCCCCCCCCCCCCCCCCCCCCCCCCCCCCCCCCCCCCCCCCCCCCCCCCCCCCCCCCCCCCCCCCCCCCCCCCCCCCCCCCCCCCCCCCCCCCCCCCCCCCCCCCCCCCCCCCCCCCCCCCCCCCCCCCCCCCCCCCCCCCCCCCCCCCCCCCCTCCCCCCCCCCCCCCCCCCCCCCCCCCCCCCCCCCCCCCCCCCCCCCCCCCCCCCCCCCCCCCCCCCCCCCCCCCCCCCCCCCCCCCCCCCCCCCCCCCCCCCCCCCCCCCCCCCCCCCCCCCCCCCCCCCCCCCCCCCCCCCCCCCCCCCCCCCCCCCCCCCCCCCCCCCCCCCCCCCCCCCCCCCCCCCCCCCCCCCCCCCCCCCCCCCCCCCCCCCCCCCCCCCCCCCCCCCCCCCCCCCCCCCCCCCCCCCCCCCCCCCCCCCCCCCCCCCCCCCCCCCCCCCCCCCCCCCCCCCCCCCCCCCCCCCCCCCCCCCCCCCCCCCCCCCCCCCCCCCCCCCCCCCCTCCCCCCCCCCCCCCCCCCCCCCCCCCCCCCCCCCCCCCCCCCCCCCCCCCCTCCCCCCCCCCCCCCCCCCCCCCCCCCCCCCCCCCCCCCCCCCCCCCCCCCCCCCCCCCCCCCCCCCCCCCCCCCCCCCCCCCCCCCCCCCCCCCCCCCCCCCCCCCCCCCCCCCCCCCCCCCCCCCCCCCCCTCCCCCCCCCCCCCCCCCCCCCCCCCCCCCCCCCCCCCCCCCCCCCCCCCCCCCCCCCCCCCCCCCCCCCCCCCCCCCCCCCCCCCCCCCCCCCCCCCCCCCCCCCCCCCCCCCCCCCCCCCCCCCCCCCCCCCCCCCCCCCCCCCCCCCCCCCCACCCCCCCCCCCCCCCCCCCCCCCCCCCCCCCCCCCCCCCCCCCCCCCCCCCCCCCCCCCCCCCCCCCCCCCCCCCCCCCCCCCCCCCCCCCCCCCCCCCCCCCCCCCCCCCCCCCCCCCCCCCCCCCCCCCCCCCCCCCCCCCCCCCCCCCCCCCCCCCCCCCCCCCCCCCCCCCCCCCCCCCCCCCCCCCCCCCCCCCCCCCCCCCCCCCCCCCCCCCCCCCCCCCCCCCCCCCCCCCCCCCCCCCCCCCCCCCCCCCCCCCCCCCCCCCCCCCCCCCCCCCCCCCCCCCCCCCCCCCCCCCCCCCCCCCCCCCCCCCCCCCCCCCCCCCCCCCCCCCCCCCCCCCCCCCCCCCCCCCCCCCCCCCCCCCCCCCCCCCCCCCCCCCCCCCCCCCCCCCCCCCCCCCCCCCCCCCCCCCCCCCCCCCCCCCCCCCCCCCCCCCCCCCCCCCCCCCCCCCCCCCCCCCCCCCCCCCCCCCCCCCCCCCCCCCCCCCCCCCCCCCCCCCCCCCCCCCCCCCCCCCCCCCCCCCCCCCCCCCCCCCCCCCCCCCCCCCCCCCCCCCCCCCCCCCCCCCCCCCCCCCCCCCCCCCCCCCCCCCCCCCCCCCCCCCCCCCCCCCCCCCCCCCCCCCCCCCCCCCCCCCCTCCCCCCCCCCCCCCCCCCCCCCCCCCCCCCCCCCCCCCCCCCCCCCCCCCCCCCCCCCCCCCCCCCCCCCCCCCCCCCCCCCCCCCCCCCCCCCCCCCCCCCCCCCCCCCCCCCCCCCCCCCCCCCCCCTCCCCCCCCCCCCCCCCCCCCCCCCCCCCCCCCCCCCCCCCCCCCCCCCCCCCCCCCCCCCCCCCCCCCCCCCCCCCCCCCCCCCCCCCCCCCCCCCCCCCCCCCCCCCCCCCCCCCCCCCCCCCCCCCCCCCCCCCCCCCCCCCCCCCCCCCCCCCCCCCCCCCCCCCCCCCCCCCCCCCCCCCCCCCCCCCCCCCCCCCCCCCCCCCCCCCCCCCCCTCCCCCCCCCCCCCCCCCCCCCCCCCCCCCCCCCCCCCCCCCCCCCCCCCCCCCCCCCCCCCCCCCCCCCCCCCCCCCCCCCCCCCCCCCCCCCCCCCCCTCCCCCCCCCCCCCCCCCCCCCCCCCCCCCCCCCCCCCCCCCCCCCCCCCCCCCCCCCCCCCCCCCCCCCCCCCCCCCCCCCCCCCCCCCCCCCCCCCCCCCCCCCCCCCCCCCCCCCCCCCCCCCCCCCCCCCCCCCCCCCCCCCCCCCCCCCCCCCCCCCCCCCCCCCCCCCCCCCCCCCCCCCCCCCCCCCCCCCCCCCCCCCCCCCCCCCCCCCCCCCCCCCCCCCCCCCCCCCCCCCCCCCCCCCTCCCCCCCCCCCCCCCCCCCCCCCCCCCCCCCCCCCCCCCCCCCCCCCCCCCCCCCCCCCCCCCCCCCCCCCCCCCCCCCCCCCCCCCCCCCCCCCCCCCCCCCCCCCCCCCTCCCCCCCCCCCCCCCCCCCCCCCCCCCCCCCCCCCCCCCCCCCCCCCCCCCCCCCCCCCCCCCCCCCCCCCCCCCCCCCCCCCCCCCCCCCCCCCCCCCCCCCCCCCCCCCCCCCCCCCCCCCCCCCCCCCCCCCCCCCCCCCCCCCCCCCCCCCCCCCCCCCCCCCCCCCCCCCCCCCCCCCCCCCCCCCCCCCCCCCCCCCCCCCCCCCCCCCCCCCCCCCCCCCCCCCCCCCCCCCCCCCCCCCCCCTCCCCCCCCCCCCCCCCCCCCCCCCCCCCCCCCCCCCCCCCCCCCCCCCCCCCCCCCCCCCCCCCCCCCCCCCCCCCCCCCCCCCCCCCCCCCCCCCCCCCCCCCCCCCCCCCCCCCCCCCCCCCCCCCCCCCCCCCCCCCCCCCCCCCCCCCTCCCCCCCCCCCCCCCCCCCCCCCCCCCCCCCCCCCCCCCCCCCCCCCCCCCCCCCCCCCCCCCCCCCCCCCCCCCCCCCCCCCCCCCCCCCCCCCCCCCCCCCCCCCCCCCCCCCCCCCTCCCCCCCCCCCCCCCCCCCCCCCCCCCCCCCCCCCCCCCCCCCCCCCCCCCCCCCCCCCCCCCCCCCCCCCCCCCCCCCCCCCCCCCCCCCCCCCCCCCCCCCCCCCCCCCCCCCCCCCCCCCCCCCCCCCCCCCCCCCCCCCCCCCCCCCCCCCCCCCCCCCCCCCCCCCCCCCCCCCCCCCCCCCCCCCCCCCCCCCCCCTCCCCCCCCCCCCCCCCCCCCCCCCCCCCCCCCCCCCCCCCCCCCCCCCCCCCCCCCCCCCCCCCCCCCCCCCCCCCCCCCCCCCCCCCCCCCCCCCCCCCCCCCCCCCCCCCCCCCCCCCCCCCCCCCCCCCCCCCCCCCCCCCCCCCCCCCCCCCCCCCCCCCCCCCCCCCCCCCCCCCCCCCCCCCCCCCCCCCCCCCCCCCCCCCCCCCCCCCCCCCCCCCCCCCCCCCCCCCCCCCCCCCCCCCCCCCCCCCCCCCCCCCCCCCCCCCCCCCCCCCCCCCCCCCCCCCCCCCCCCCCCCCCCCCCCCCCCCCCCCCCCCCCCCCCCCCCCCCCCCCCCCCCCCCCCCCCCCCCCCCCCCCCCCCCCCCCCCCCCCCCCCCCCCCCCCCCCCCCCCCCCCCCCCCCCCCCCCCCCCCCCCCCCCCCCCCCCCCCCCCCCCCCCCCCCCCCCCCCCCCCCCCCCCCCCCCCCCCCCCCCCCCCCCCCCCCCCCCCCCCCCCCCCCCCCCCCCCCCCCCCCCCCCCCCCCCCCCCCCCCCCCCCCCCCCCCCCCCCCCCCCCCCCCCCCCCCCCCCTCCCCCCCCCCCCCCCCCCCCCCCCCCCCCCCCCCCCCCCCCCCCCCCCCCCCCCCCCCCCCCCCCCCCCCCCCCCCCCCCCCCCCCCCCCCCCCCCCCCCCCCCCCCCCCCCCCCCCCCCCCCCCCCCCCCCCCCCCCCCCCCCCCCCCCCCCCCCCCCCCCCCCCCCCCCCCCCCCCCCCCCCCCCCCCCCCCCCCCCCCCCCCCCCCCCCCCCCCCCCCCCCCCCCCCCCCCCCCCCCCCCCCCCCCCCCCCCCCCCCCCCCCCCCCCCCCCCCCCCCCCCCCCCCCCCCCCCCCCCCCCCCCCCCCCCCCCCCCCCCCCCCCCCCCCCCCCCCCCCCCCCCCCCCCCCCCCCCCCCCCCCCCCCCCCCCCCCCCCCCCCCCCCCCCCCCCCCCCCCCCCCTCCCCCCCCCCCCCCCCCCCCCCCCCCCCCCCCCCCCCCCCCCCCCCCCCCCCCCCCCCCCCCCCCCCTCCCCCCCCCCCCCCCCCCCCCCCCCCCCCCCCCCCCCCCCCCCCCCCCCCCCCCCCCCCCCCCCCCCCCCCCCCCCCCCCCCCCCCCCCCCCCCCCCCCCCCCCCCCCCCCCCCCCCCCCCCCCCCCCCCCCCCCCCCCCCCCCCCCCCCCCCCCCCCCCCCCCCCCCCCCCCCCCCCCCCCCCCCCCCCCCCCCCCCCCCCCCCCCCCCCCCCCCCCCCCCCCCCCCCCCCCCCCCCCCCCCCCCCCCCCCCCCCCCCCCCCCCCCCCCCCCCCCCCCCCCCCCCCCCCCCCCCCCCCCCCCCCCCCCCCCCCCCCCCCCCCCCCCCCCCCCCCCCCCCCCCCCCCCCCCCCCCCCCCCCCCCCCCCCCCCCCCCCCCCCCCCCCCCCCCCCCCCCCCCCCCCCCCCCCCCCCCCCCCCCCCCCCCCCCCCCCCCCCCCCCCCCCCCCCCCCCCCCCCCCCCCCCCCCCCCCCCCCCCCCCCCCCCCCCCCCCCCCCCCCCCCCCCCCCCCCCCCCCCCCCCCCCCCCCCCCCCCCCCCCCCCCCCCCCCCCCCCCCCCCCCCCCCCCCCCCCCCCCCCCCCCCCCCCCCCCCCCCCCCCCCCCCCCCCCCCCCCCCCCCCCCCCCCCCCCCCCCCCCCCCCCCCCCCCCCCCCCCCCCCCCCCCCCCCCCCCCCCCCCCCCCCCCCCCCCCCCCCCCCCCCCCCCCCCCCCCCCCCCCCCCCCCCCCCCCCCCCCCCCCCCCCTCCCCCCCCCCCCCCCCCCCCCCCCCCCCCCCCCCCCCCCCCCCCCCCCCCCCCCCCCCCCCCCCCCCCCCCCCCCCCCCCCCCCCCCCCCCCCCCCCCCCCCCCCCCCCCCCCCCCCCCCCCTCCCCCCCCCCCCCCCCCCCCCCCCCCCCCCCCCCCCCCCCCCCCCCCCCCCCCCCCCCCCCCCCCCCCCCCCCCCCCCCCCCCCCCCCCCCCCCCCCCCCCCCCCCCCCCCCCCCCCCCCCCCCCCCCCCCCCCCCCCCCCCCCCCCCCCCCCCCCCCCCCCCCCCCCCCCCCCCCCCCCCCCCCCCCCCCCCTCCCCCCCCCCCCCCCCCCCCCCCCCCCCCCCCCCCCCCCCCCCCCCCCCCCCCCCCCCCCCCCCCCCCCCCCCCCCCCCCCCCCCCCCCCCCCCCCCCCCCCCCCCCCCCCCCCCCCCCCCCCCCCCCCCCCCCCCTCCCCCCCCCCCCCCCCCCCCCCCCCCCCCCCCCCCCCCCCCCCCCCCCCCCCCCCCCCCCCCCCCCCCCCCCCCCCCCCCCCCCCCCCCCCCCCCCCCCCCCCCCCCCCCCCCCCCCCCCCCCCCCCCCCCCCCCTCCCCCCCCCCCCCCCCCCCCCCCCCCCCCCCCCCCCCCCCCCCCCCCCCCCCCCCCCCCCCCCCCCCCCCCCCCCCCCCCCCCCCCCCCCCCCCCCCCCCCCCCCCCCCCCCCCCCCCCCCCCCCCCCCCCCCCCCCCCCCCCCCCCCCCCCCCCCCCCCCCCCCCCCCCCCCCCCCCCCCCCCCCCCCCCCCCCCCCCCCCCCCCCCCCCCCCCCCCCCCCCCCCCCCCCCCCCCCCCCCCCCCCCCCCCCCCCCCCCCCCCCCCCCCCCCCCCCCCCCCCCCCCCCCCCCCCCCCCCCCCCCCCCCCCCCCCCCCCCCCCCCCCCCCCCCCCCCCCCCCCCCCCCCCCCCCCCCCCCCCCCCCCCCCCCCCCCCCCCCCCCCCCCCCCCCCCCCCCCCCCCCCCCCCCCCCCCCCCCCCCCCCCCCCCCCCCCCCCCCCCCCCCCCCCCCCCCCCCCCCCCCCCCCCCCCCCCCCCCCCCCCCCCCCCCCCCCCCCCCCCCCCCCCCCCCCCCCCCCCCCCCCCCCCCCCCCCCCCCCCCCCCCCCCCCCCCCCCTCCCCCCCCCCCCCCCCCCCCCCCCCCCCCCCCCCCCCCCCCCCCCCCCCCCCCCCCCCCCCCCCCCCCCCCCCCCCCCCCCCCCCCCCCCCCCCCCCCCCCCCCCCCCCCCCCCCCCCCCCCCCCCCCCCCCCCCCCCCCCCCCCCCCCCCCCCCCCCCCCCCCCCCCCCCCCCCCCCCCCCCCCCCCCCCCCCCCCCCCCCCCCCCCCCCCCCCCCCCCCCCCCCCCCCCCCCCCCCCCCCCCCCCCCCCCCCCCCCCCCTCCCCCCCCCCCCCCCCCCCCCCCCCCCCCCCCCCCCCCCCCCCCCCCCCCCCCCCCCCCCCCCCCCCCCCCCCCCCCCCCCCCCCCCCCCCCCCCCCCCCCCCCCCCCCCCCCCCCCCCCCCCCCCCCCCCCCCCCCCCCCCCCCCCCCCCCCCCCCCCCCCCCCCCCCCCCCCCCCCCCCCCCCCCCCCCCCCCCCCCCCCCCCCCCCCCCCCCCCCCCCCCCCCCCCCCCCCCCCCCCCCCCCCCCCCCCCCCCCCCCCCCCCCCCCCCCCCCCCCCCCCCCCCCCCCCCCCCCCCCCCCCCCCCCCCCCCCCCCCCCCCCCCCCCCCCCCCCCCCCCCCCCCCCCTCCCCCCCCCCCCCCCCCCCCCCCCCCCCCCCCCCCCCCCCCCCCCCCCCCCCCCCCCCCCCCCCCCCCCCCCCCCCCCCCCCCCCCCCCCCCCCCCCCCCCCCCCCCCCCCCCCTCCCCCCCCCCCCCCCCCCCCCCCCCCCCCCCCCCCCCCCCCCCCCCCCCCCCCCCCCCCCCCCCCCCCTCCCCCCCCCCCCCCCCCCCCCCCCCCCCCCCCCCCCCCCCCCCCCCCCCCCCCCCCCCCCCCCCCCCCCCCCCCCCCCCCCCCCCCCCCCCCCCCCCCCCCCCCCCCCCCCCCCCCCCCCCCCCCCCCCCCCCCCCCCCCCCCCCCCCCCCCCCCCCCCCCCCCCCCCCCCCCCCCCCCCCCCCCCCCCCCCCCCCCCCCCCCCCCCCCCCCCCCCCCCCCCCCCCCCCCCCCCCCCCCCCCCCCCCTCCCCCCCCCCCCCCCCCCCCCCCCCCCCCCCCCCCCCCCCCCCCCCCCCCCCCCCCCCCCCCCCCCCCCCCCCCCCCCCCCCCCCCCCCCCCCCCCCCCCCCCCCCCCCCCCCCCCCCCCCCCCTCCCCCCCCCCCCCCCCCCCCCCCCCCCCCCCCCCCCCCCCCCCCCCCCCCCCCCCCCCCCCCCCCCCCCCCCCCCCCCCCCCCCCCCCCCCCCCCCCCCCCCCCCCCCCCCCCCCCCCCCCCCCCCCCCCCCCCCCCCCCCCCCCCCCCCCCCCCCCCCCCCCCCCCCCCCCCCCCCCCCCCCCCCCCCCCCCCCCCCCCCCCCCCCCCCCCCCCCCCCCCCCCCCCCCCCCCCCCCCCCCCCCCCCCCCCCCCCCCCCCCCCCCCCCCCCCCCCCCCCCCCCCCCCCCCCCCCCCCCCCCCCCCCCTCCCCCCCCCCCCCCCCCCCCCCCCCCCCCCCCCCCCCCCCCCCCCCCCCCCCCCCCCCCCCCCCCCCCCCCCCCCCCCCCCCCCCCCCCCCCCCCCCCCCCCCCCCCCCCCCCCCCCCCCCCCCCCCCCCCCCCCCCCCCCCCCCCCCCCCCCCCCCCCCCCCCCCCCCCCCCCCCCCCCCCCCCCCCCCCCCCCCCCCCCCCCCCCCCCCCCCCCCCCCCCCCCCCCCCCCCCCCCCCCCCCCCCCCCCCCCCCCCCCCCCCCCCCCCCCCCCCCCCCCCCCCCCCCCCCCCCCCCCCCCCCCCCCCCCCCCCCCCCCCCCCCCCCCCCTCCCCCCCCCCCCCCCCCCCCCCCCCCCCCCCCCCCCCCCCCCCCCCCCCCCCCCCCCCCCCCCCCCCCCCCCCCCCCCCCCCCCCCCCCCCCCCCCCCCCCCCCCCCCCCCCCCCCCCCCCCCCCCCCCCCCCCCCCCCCCCCCCCCCCCCCCCCCCCCCCCCCCCCCCCCCCCCCCCCCCCCCCCCCCCCCCCCCCCCCCCCCCCCCCCCCCCCCCCCCCCCCCCCCCCCCCCCCCCCCCCCCCCCCCCCCCCCCCCCCCCCCCCCCCCCCCCCCCCCCCCCCCCCCCCCCCCCCCCCCCCCCCCCCCCCCCCCCCCCCCCCCCCCCCCCCCCCCCCCCCCCCCCCCCCCCCCCCCCCCCCCCCCCCCCCCCCCCCCCCCCCCCCCCCCCCCCCCCCCCCCCCCCCCCCCCCCCCCCCCCCCCCCCCCCCCCCCCCCCCCCCCCCCCCCCCCCCCCCCCCCCCCCCCCCCCCCCCCCCCCCCCCCCCCCCCCCCCCCCCCCCCCCCCCCCCCCCCCCCCCCCCCCCCCCCCCCCCCCCCCCCCCCCCCCCCCCCCCCCCCCCCCCCCCCCCCCCCCCCCCCCCCCCCCCCCCCCCCCCCCCCCCCCCCCCCCCCCCCCCCCCCCCCCCCCCCCCCCCCCCCCCCCCCCCCCCCCCCCCCCCCCCCCCCCCCCCCCCCCCCCCCCCCCCCCCTCCCCCCCCCCCCCCCCCCCCCCCCCCCCCCCCCCCCCCCCCCCCCCCCCCCCCCCCCCCCCCCCCCCCCCCCCCCCCCCCCCCCCCCCCCCCCCCCCCCCCCCCCCCCCCCCCCCCCCCCCCCCCTCCCCCCCCCCCCCCCCCCCCCCCCCCCCCCCCCCCCCCCCCCCCCCCCCCCCCCCCCCCCCCCCCCCCCCCCCCCCCCCCCCCCCCCCCCCCCCCCCCCCCCCCCCCCCCCCCCCCCCCCCCCCCCCCCCCCCCCCCCCCCCCCCCCCCCCCCCCCCCCCCCCCCCCCCCCCCCCCCCCCCCCCCCCCCCCCCCCCCCCCCCCCCCCCCCCCCCCCCCCCCCCCCCCCCCCCCCCCCCCCCCCCCCCCCCCCCCCCCCCCCTCCCCCCCCCCCCCCCCCCCCCCCCCCCCCCCCCCCCCCCCCCCCCCCCCCCCCCCCCCCCCCCCCCCCCCCCCCCCCCCCCCCCCCCCCCCCCCCCCCCCCCCCCCCCCCCCCCCCCCCCCCCCCCCCCCCCCCCCCCCCCCCCCCCCCCCCCCCCCCCCCCCCCCCCCCCCCCCCCCCCCCCCCCCCCCCCCCCCCCCCCCCCCCCCCCCCCCCCCCCCCCCCCCCCCCCCCCCCCCCCCCCCCCCCCCCCCTCCCCCCCCCCCCCCCCCCCCCCCCCCCCCCCCCCCCCCCCCCCCCCCCCCCCCCCCCCCCCCCCCCCCCCCCCCCCCCCCCCCCCCCCCCCCCCCCCCCCCCCCCCCCCCCCCCCCCCCCCCCCCCCCCCCCCCCCCCCCCCCCCCCCCCCCCCCCCCCCCCCCCCCCCCCCCCCCCCCCCCCCCCCCCCCCCCCCCCCCCCCCCCCCCCCCCCCCTCCCCCCCCCCCCCCCCCCCCCCCCCCCCCCCCCCCCCCCCCCCCCCCCCCCCCCCCCCCCCCCCCCCCCCCCCCCCCCCCCCCCCCCCCCCCCCCCCCCCCCCCCCCCCCCCCCCCCCCCCCCCCCCCCCCCCCCCCCCCCCCCCCC
Source organism: Acheta domesticus (assembly GCA_031308135.1). Classification (NCBI taxonomy): domain Eukaryota; kingdom Metazoa; phylum Arthropoda; class Insecta; order Orthoptera; family Gryllidae; genus Acheta; species Acheta domesticus. The sequence goes on from JAHLJT010005874.1 coordinate 65,345, forward strand.
CCCCCCCCCCCCCCCCCCCCCCCCCCCCCCCCCCCCCCCCCCCCCCCCCCCCCCCCCCCCCCCCCCCCCCCCCCCCCCCCCCCCCCCCCCCCCCCCCCCCCCTCCCCCCCCCCCCCCCCCCCCCCCCCCCCCCCCCCCCCCCCCCCCCCCCCCCCCCCCCCCCCCCCCCCCCCCCCCCCCCCCCCCCCCCCCCCCCCCCCCCCCCCCCCCCCCCCCCCCCCCCCCCCCCCCTCCCCCCCCCCCCCCCCCCCCCCCCCCCCCCCCCCCCCCCCCCCCCCCCCCCCCCCCCTCCCCCCCCCCCCCCCCCCCCCCCCCCCCCCCCCCCCCCCCCCCCCCCCCCCCCCCCCCCCCCCCCCCCCCCCCCCCCCCCCCCCCCCCCCCCCCCCCCCCCCCCCCCCCCCCCCCCCCCCCCCCCCCCCCCCCCCCCCCCCCCCCCCCCCCCCCCCCCCCCCCCCCCCCCCCCCCCCTCCCCCCCCCCCCCCCCCCCCCCCCCCCCCCCCCCCCCCCCCCCCCCCCCCCCCCCCCCCCCCCCCCCCCCCCCCCCCCCCCCCCCCCCCCCCCCCCCCCCCCCCCCCCCCCCCCCCCCCCCCCCCCCCCCCCCCCCCCCCCCCCCCCCCCCCTCCCCCCCCCCCCCCCCCCCCCCCCCCCCCCCCCCCCCCCCCCCCCCCCCCCCCCCCCCCCCCCCCCCCCCCCCCCCCCCCCCCCCCCCCCCCCCCCCCCCCCCCCCTCCCCCCCCCCCCCCCCCCCCCCCCCCCCCCCCCCCCCCCCCCCCCCCCCCCCCCCCCCCCCCCCCCCCCCCCCCCCCCCCCCCCCCCCCCCCCCCCCCCCCCCCCCCCCCCCCCCCCCCCCCCCCCCCCCCCCCCCCCCCCCCCCCCCCCCCCCCCCCCCCCCCCCCCCCCCCCCCCCCCCCCCCCCCCCCCCCCCCCCCCCCCCCCCCCCCCCCCCCCCCCCCCCCCCCCCCCCCCCCCCCCCCCCCCCCCCCCCCCCCCCCCCCCCCCCCCCCCCCCCCCCCCCCCCCCCCCCCCCCCCCCCCCCCCCCCTCCCCCCCCCCCCCCCCCCCCCCCCCCCCCCCCCCCCCCCCCCCCCCCCCCCCCCCCCCCCCCCCCCCCCCCCCCCCCCCCCCCCCCCCCCCCCCCCCCCCCCCCCCCCCCCCCCCCCCCCCCCCCCCCCCCCCCCCCCCCCCCCCCCCCCCCCCCCCCCCCCCCCCCCCCCCCCCCCCCCCCCCCCCCCCCCCCCCCCCCCCCCCCCCCCCCCCCCCCCCCCCCCCCCCCCCCCCCCCCCCCCCCCCCCCCCCCCCCCCCCCCCCCCCCCCCCCCCCCCCCCCCCCCCCCCCCCCCCCTCCCCCCCCCCCCCCCCCCCCCCCCCCCCCCCCCCCCCCCCCCCCCCCCCCCCCCCCCCCCCCCCCCCCCCCCCCCCCCCCCCCCCCCCCCCCCCCCCCCCCCCCCCCCCCCCCCCTCCCCCCCCCCCCCCCCCCCCCCCCCCCCCCCCCCCCCCCCCCCCCCCCCCCCCCCCCCCCCCCCCCCCCCCCCCCCCCCCCCCCCCCCCCCCCCCCCCCCCCCCCCCCCCCCCCCCCCCCCCCCCCCCTCCCCCCCCCCCCCCCCCCCCCCCCCCCCCCCCCCCCCCCCCCCCCCCCCCCCCCCCCCCCCCCCCCCCCCCCCCCCCCCCCCCCCCCCCCCCCCCCCCCCCCCCCCCCCCCCCCCCCCCCCCCCCCCCCCCCCCCCCCCCCCCCCCCCCCCCCCCCCCCCCCCCCCCCCCCCCCCCCCCCCCCCCCCCCCCCCCCCCCCCCCCCCCCCCCCCCCCCCCCCCCCTCCCCCCCCCCCCCCCCCCCCCCCCCCCCCCCCCCCCCCCCCCCCCCCCCCCCCCCCCCCCCCCCCCCCTCCCCCCCCCCCCCCCCCCCCCCCCCCCCCCCCCCCCCCCCCCCCCCCCCCCCCCCCCCCCCCCCCCCCCCCCCCCCCCCCCCCCCCCCCCCCCCCCCCCCCCCCCCCCCCCCCCCCCCCCCCCCCCCCCCCCCCCCCCCCCCCCCCCCCCCCCCCCCCCCCCCCCCCCCCCCCCCCCCCCCCTCCCCCCCCCCCCCCCCCCCCCCCCCCCCCCCCCCCCCCCCCCCCCCCCCCCCCCCCCCCCCCCCCCCCCCCCCCCCCCCCCCCCCCCCCCCCCCCTCCCCCCCCCCCCCCCCCCCCCCCCCCCCCCCCCCCCCCCCCCCCCCCCCCCCCCCCCCCCCCCCCCCCCCCCCCCCCCCCCCCCCCCCCCCCCCCCCCCCCCCCCCCCCCCCCCCCCCCCCCCCCCCCCCCCCCCCCCCCCCCCCCCCCCCCCCTCCCCCCCCCCCCCCCCCCCCCCCCCCCCCCCCCCCCCCCCCCCCCCCCCCCCCCCCCCCCCCCCCCCCCCCCCCCCCCCCCCCCCCCCCCCCCCCCCCCCCCCCCCCCCCCCCCCCCCCCCCCCCCCCCCCCCCCCCCCCCCCCCCCCCCTCCCCCCCCCCCCCCCCCCCCCCCCCCCCCCCCCCCCCCCCCCCCCCCCCCCCCCCCCCCCCCCCCCCCCCCCCCCCCCCCCCCCCCCCCCCCCCCCCCCCCCCCCCCCCCCCCCCCCCCCCCCCCCCCCCTCCCCCCCCCCCCCCCCCCCCCCCCCCCCCCCCCCCCCCCCCCCCCCCCCCCCCCCCCCCCCCCCCCCCCCCCCCCCCCCCCCCCCCCCCCCCCCCCCCCCCCCCCCCCCCCCCCCCCCCCCCCCCCCCCCCCCCCCCCCCCCCCCCCCCCCCCCCCCCCCCCCCCCCCCCCCCCCCCCCCCCCCCCCCCCCCCCCCCCCCCCCCCCCCCCCCCCCCCCCCCCCCCCCCCCCCTCCCCCCCCCCCCCCCCCCCCCCCCCTCCCCCCCCCCCCCCCCCCCCCCCCCCCCCCCCCCCCCCCCCCCCCCCCCCCCCCCCCCCCCCCCCCCCCCCCCCCCCCCCCCCCCCCCCCCCCCCCCCCCCCCCCCCCCCCCCCCCCCCCCCCCCCCCCCCCCCCCCCCCCCCCCCCCCCCCCCCCCCCCCCCCCCCCCCCCCCCCCCCCCCCCCCTCCCCTCCCCCCCCCCCCCCCCCCCCCTCCCCCCCCCCCCCCCCCCCCCCCCCCCCCCCCCCCCCCCCCCCCCCCCCCCCCCCCCCCCCCCCCCCCCCCCCCCCCCTCCCCCCCCCCCCCCCCCCCCCCCCCCCCCCCCCCCCCCCCCCCCCCCCCCCCCCCCCCCCCCCCCCCCCCCCCCCCCCCCCCCCCCCCCCCCCCCCCCCCCCCCCCCCCCCCCCCCCCCCCCCCCCCCCCCCCCCCCCCCCCCCCCCCCCCCCCCCCCCCCCCCCCCCCCTCCCCCTCCCCCCCCCCCCCCCCCCCCCCCCCCCCCCCCCCCCCCCCCCCCCCCCCCCCCCCCCCCCCCCCCCCCCCCCCCCCCCCCCCCCCCCCCCCCCCCCCCCCCCCCCCCCCCCCCTCCCCCCCCCCCCCCCCCCCCCCCCCCCCCCCCCCCCCCCCCCCCCCCCCCCCCCCCCCCCCCCCCCCCCCCCCCCCCCCCCCCCCCCCCCCCCCCCCCCCCCCCCCCCCCCCCCCCCCCCCCCCCCCCCTCCCCCCCCCCCCCCCCCCCCCCCCCTCCCCCCCCCCCCCCCCCCCCCCCCCCCCCCCCCCCCCCCCCCCCCTCCCCCCCCCCCCCCCCCCCCCCCCCCCCCCCCCCCCCCCCCCCCCCCCCCTCCCCCCCCCCCCCCCCCCCCCCCCCCCCCCCCCCCCCCCCCCCCCCCCCCCCCCCCCCCCCCCCCCCCCCCCCCCCCCCCCCCCCCCCCCCCCCCCCCCCCCCCCCCTCCCCCCCCCCCCCCCCCCCCCCCCCCCCCCCCCCTCCCCCCCCCCCCCCCCCCCCCCCCCCCCCCCCCCCCCCCCCCCCCCCCCCCCCCCCCCCCCCCCCCCTCCCCCCCCCCCTCCCCCCCCCCCCCCCCCCCCCCCCCCCCCCCCCCCCCCCCCCCCCCCCCCCCCCCTCCCCCCCCCCCCCCCCCCCCCCCCCCCCCCCCCCTCCCCCCCCCCCCCCCCCCCCCCCCCCCCCCCCCCCCCCCCCCCCCCCCCCCCCCCCCCTCCCCCCCCCCCCCCCCCCCCCCCCCCCCCCCCCCTCCCCCCCCCCCCCCCCCCCCCCCCCCCCCCCCCCCCCCCCCCCCCCCCCCCCCCCCCCCCTCCCCCCCCCCCCCCCCCCCCCCCCCCCCCCCCCCCCCCCCCCCCCCCCCCCCCCCCCCCCCCCCCCCCTCCCCCCCCCCCCCCCCCCCCCCCCCCCCCCCCCCCCCCCCCCCCCCCCCCCCCCCCCCCCCCCCCTCCCCCCCCCCCCCCCCCCCCCCCCCCCCCCCCCCCCCCCCCCCCCCCCCCCCCCCCCCCCCCCCCCCCCCCCCCCCCCCCCCCCCCCCCCCCCCCCCCCCCCCCCCCCCCCCCCCCCCCCCCCCCCCCCCTCCCCCCCCCCCCCCCCCCCCCCCTCCCCCCCCCCCCCCCCCCCCCCCCCCCCCCCCCCCCCCCCCCCCCCCCCCCCCCCCCTCCCCCCCTCCCCCCCCCCCCCCCCCCCCCCCCCCCCCCCCCCCCCCCCCCCCCCCCCCCCCCCCCCCCCCCCCCCCCCCCCCCCCCCCCCCCCCCCCCCCCCCCCCCCCCCCCCCCCCCCCCCCCCCCCCCCCCCCCCCCCCCTCCCCCCCCCCCCCCCCCCCCCCCCCCCCCCCCCCCCCCCCCCCCCCCCCCCCCCCCCCCCCCCCCCCCCCCCCCCCCCCCCCCCCCCCCCCCCCCCCCCCCCCCCCCCCCCCCCCCCCCCCCCCCCCCCCTCCCCCCCCCCCCCCCCCCCCCCTCCCCCCCCCCCCCCCCCCCCCCCCCCCCCTCCCCCCCCCCCCCCCCCCCCCCCCCCCCCCCCCCCCCTCCCCCCCCCCCCCCCCCCCCCCCCCCCCCCCCCCCCCCCCCCCCCCCCCCCCCCCCCCCCCCCCCCCCCCCCCCCCCCCCCCCCCCCCCCCCCCCCCCCCCCCCCCCCCCCCCCCCCCCCCCCCCCCCCCCCCCCCCCCCCCTCCCCCCCCCCCCCCCCCCCCCCCCCCCCCCCCCCCCCCCCCCCCCCCCCCCCCCCCCCCCCCCCCCCCCCCCCCCCCCCCCCCCCCCCCCCCCCCCCCCCCCCCCCCCCCCCCCCCCCCCCCCCCCCCCCCCCCCCCCCCCCCCCCCCCCCCCCCCCCCCCCCCCCCCCCCCCCCCCCCCTCCCCCCCCCCCCCCCCTCCCCCCCCCCCCCCCCCCCCCCCCCCCCCCCCCCCCCCCCCCCCCCCCCCCCCCCCCCCCCCCCCCCCCCCCCCCCCCCCCCCCCCCCCCCCCCCCCTCCCCCCCCCCCCCCCCCCCCCCCCCCCCCCCCCCCCCCCCCCCCCCCCCCCCCCCCCCCCCCTCCCCCCCCCCCCCCCCCCCCCCCCCCCCCTCCCCCCCCCCTCCCCCCCCCCCCCCCCCCCCCCCCCCCCCCCCCCCCCCTCCCCCCCCCCCCCCCCCCCCCCCCCCCCCCCCCCCCCCCCCCCCCCCCCCCCCCCCCCCCCCCCCCCCCCCCCCCCCCCCCCCCCCCCCCCTCCCCCCCCCCCCCCCCCCCCCCCCCCCCCCCCCCCCCCCCCCCCCCCTCCCCCCCCCCCCCCCCCCTCCCCCCCCCCCCCCCCCCCCCCCCCCCCCCCCCCCCCCCCCCCCCCCCCCCCCCCCCCCCCCCCCCCCCCCCCCCCCCCCCCCCCCCCCCCCCCCCTCCCCCCCCCCCCCCCCCCCCCCCCCCCCCCCCCCCCTCCCCCCCCCCCCCCCCCCCCCCCCCCCCCCCCCCCCCCCCCCCCCCCCCCCCCCCCCCCCTCCCCCCCCCCCCCCCCCCCCCCCCCCCCCCCCCCCCCCCCCCCCTCCCCTTCCCCCCCCCCCCCCCCCCCCCCCCCCCCCCCCCCCCCCCCTCCCCCCCCCCCCCCCTCCCCCCCCCCCCCCCCCCCCCCCCCCCCCCCCCCCCCCCCCCCCCCCCCCCCTTCCCCTCCTCCCCCTTCCCCCCCCCCCCCCCCCCCCCCCCCCCCCCCCCCCCCCCCCCCCCCCCCCCCCCCCCCCCCCCCCCCCCCCCCCCCCCCCCCCCCCCCCCCCCCCCCCCCCCCCCCCCCCCCCCCCCCCCCCCCCCCCCCTCCCCCCCCCCCCCCCCCCCCCCCCCCCCCCCCCCCCCCCCCCCCCCCCCCCCCCCCCCCCCCCCCCCCCCCCCCCCCCCCCCCCCCCCCCCCCCCCCCCCCCCCCCCCCCCCCCCCCCCCCCCCCCCCCCCCCTCCCCCCCCCCCCCCCCCCCCCCCCCCCCCCCCCCCCCCCCCCCCCCCCCCCCCCCCCCCCCCCCCCCCCCCCCCCCCCCCCCCCCCCCCCCCCCCCCCCCCCCCCCCCCCCCCCCCCCCCCCCCCCCCCCCCCCCCCCCCCCCCCCCCCCCCCCCCCCCCCCCCCCCCCCCCCCCCCCCCCCCCCCCCCCCCCCCCCCCCCCCCCCCCCCCCCCCCCCCCCCCCCCCCCCCCCCCCCCCCCCCCCCCCCCCCCCCCCCCCCCCCCCCCCCCCCCCCCCCCCCCCCCCCCCCCCCCCCCCCCCCTCCCCCCCCCCCCCCCCCCCCTCCCCCCCCCCCCCCCCCCCCCCCCCCCCCCCCCCCCCCCCCCCCCCCCCCCCCCCCCCCCCCCCCCCCCCCCCTCCCCCCCCCCCCCCCCCCCCCCCCCCCCCCCCCCCCCCCCCCCCCCCCCCCCCCCCCCCCCCCCCCCCCCCCCCCCCCCCCCCCCCCCCCCCCCCCCTCCCCCCCCCCCCCCCCCCCCCCCCCCCCCCCCCCCCCCCCCCCCCCCCCCCCCCCCCCCCCCCCCCCCCCCCCCCCCCCCCCCCCCCCCCCCCCCCCCCCCCCCCCCCCCCCCCCCCCCCCCCCCCCCCCCCCCCCCCCCCCCCCCCCCCCCCCCCCCCCCCCCCCCTCCCCCCCCCCCCCCCCCCCCCCCCCCCCCCCCCCCCCCCCCCCCCCCCCCCCCCCCCCCCCCCCCCCCCCCCCCCCCCCCCCCCCCCCCCCCCCCCCCCCCCCCCCCCCCCCCCCCCCCCCCCCCCCCCCCCCCCCCCCCCCCCCCCCCCCCCCTCCCCCCCCCCCCCCCCCCCCCCCCCCCCCCCCCCCCCCCCCCCCCCCCCCCCCCCCCCCCCCCCCCCCCCCCCCCCCCCCCCCCCCCCCCCCCCCCCCCCCCCCCCCCCCCCCCCCCCCCCCCCCCCCCCCCCCCCCCCCCCCCCCCCCCCCCCCCCCCCCCCCCCCCCCCCCCCCCCCCCCCCCCCCCCCCCCCCCCCCCCCCCCCCCCCCCCCCCTCCCCCCCCCCCCCCCCCCCCCCCCCCCCCCCCCCCCCCCCCCCCCCCCCCCCCCCCCCCCCCCCCCCCCCCCCCCCCCCCCCCCCCCCCCCCCCCCCCCCCCCCCCCCCCCCCCCCCCCCCCCCCCCCCCCCCCCCCCCCCCCCCCCCCCCCCCCCCCCCCCCCCCCCCCCCCCCCCCCCCCCCCCCCCCCCCCCCCCCTCCCCCCCCCCCCCCCCCCCCCCCCCCCCCCCCCCCCCCCCCCCCCCCCCCCCCCCCCCCCCCCCCTCCCCCCCCCCCCCCCCCCCCCCCCCCCCCCCCCCCCCCCCCCCCCCCCCCCCCCCCCCCCCCCCCCCCCCCCCCCCCCCCCCCCCCCCCCCCCCCCCCCCCCCCCCCCCCCCCCCCCCCCCCCCCCCCCCCCCCCCCCCCCCCCCCCCCCCCCCCCCCCCCCCCCTCCCCCCCCCCCCCCCCCCCCCCCCCCCCCCCCCCCCCCCCCCCCCCCCCCCCCCCCCCCCCCCCCCCCCCCCCCCCCCCCCCCCCCCCCCCCCCCCCCCCCCCCCCCCCCCCCCCCCCCCCCCCCCCCCCCCCCCCCCCCCCCCCCCCCCCCCCTCCCCCCCCCCCCCCCCCCCCCCCCCCCCCCCCCCCCCCCCCCCCCCCCCCCCCCCCCCCCCCCCCCCCCCCCCCCCCCCCCCCCCCCCCCCCCCCCCCCCCCCCCCCCCCCCCCCCCCCCCCCCCCCCCCCCCCCCCCTCCCCCCCCCCCCCCCCCCCCCCCCCCCCCCCCCCCCCCCCCCCCCCCCCCCCCCCCCCCCCCCCCCCCCCCCCCCCCCCCCCCCCCCCCCCCCCCCCCCCCCCCCCCCCCCCCCCCCCCCCCCCCCCCCCCCCCCCCCCCCCCCCCCCCCCCCCCCCCCCCCCCCCCCCCCCCCCCCCCCCCCCCCCCCCCCCCCCCCCCCTCCCCCCCCCCCCCCCCCCCCCCCCCCCCCCCCCCCCCCCCCCTCCCCCCCCCCCCCCCCCCCCCCCCCCCCCCCCCCCCCCCCCCCCCCCCCCCCCCCCCCCCCCCCCCCCCCCCCCCCCCCCCCCCCCCCCCCCCCCCCCCCCCCCCCCCCCCCCCCCCCCCCCCCCCCCCCCCCCCCCCCCCCCCCCCCCCCCCCCCCCCCCCCCCCCCCCCCCCCCCCCCCCCCCCCCCCCCCCCCCCCCCCCCCCCCCCCCCCCCCCCCCCCCCCCCCCCCCCCCCCCCCCCCCCCCCCCCCCCCCCCCCCCCCCCCCCCCCCCCCCCCCCCCCCCCCCCCCCCCCCCCCCCCCCCCCCCCCCCCCCTCCCCCCCCCCCCCCCCCCCCCCCCCCCCCCCCCCCCCCCCCCCCCCCCCCCCCCCCCCCCCCCCCCCCCCCCCCCCCCCCCCCCCCTCCCCCCCCCCCCCCCCCCCCCCCCCCCCCCCCCCCCCCCCCCCCCCCCCCCCCCCCCCCCCCCCCCCCCCCCCCCCCCCCCCCCCCCCCCCCCCCCCCCCCCCCCCCCCCCCCCCCCCCCCCCCTCCCCCCCCCCCCCCCCCCCCCCCCCCCCCCCCCCCCCTCCCCCCCCCCCCCCCCCCCCCCCCCCCCCCCCCCCCCCCCCCCCCCCCCCCCCCCCCCCCCCCCCCCCCCCCCCCCCCCCCCCCCCCCCCCCCCCCCCCCCCCCCCCCCCCCCCCCCCCCCCCCCCCCCCCCCCCCCCCCCCCCCCCCCCCCCCCCCCCCCCCCCCCCCCCCCCCCCCCCCCCCCCCCCCCCCCCCCCCCCCCCCCCCCCCCCCCCCCCCCCCCCCCCCCCCCCCCCCCCCCCCCCTCCCCCCCCTCCCCCCCCCCCCCCCCCCCCCCCCCCCCCCCCCCCCCCCCCCCCCCCCCCCCCCCCCCCCCCCCCCCCCCCCCCCCCCCCCCCCCCCCCCCCCCCCCCCCCCCCCCCCCCCCCCCCCCCCCCCCCCCCCCCCCCCCCCCCCCCCCCCCCCCCCCCCCCCTCCCCCCCCCCCCCCCCCCCCCCCCCCCCCCCCCCCCCCCCCCCCCCCCCTCCCCCCCCCCCCCCCCCCCCCCCCCCCCCCCCCCCCCCCCCCCCCCCCCCCCCCCCCCCCCCCCCCCCCCCCCCCCCCCCCCCCCCCCCCCCCCCCCCCCCCCCCCCCCCCCCCCCCCCCCCCCCCCCCCCCCCCCCCCCCCCCCCCCCCCCCCCCCCCCCCTCCCCCCCCCCCCCCCCCCCCCCCCCCCCCCCCCCTCCCCCCCCCCCCCCCCCCCCCCCCCCCCCCCCCCCCCCCCCCCCCCCCCCCCCCCCCCCCCCCCCCCCCCCCCCCCCCCCCCCCCCCCCCCCCCCCCCCCCCCCCCCCTCCCCCCCCCCCCCCCCCCCCCCCCCCCCCCCCCCCCCCCCCCCCCCCCCCCCCCCCCCCCCCCCCCCCCCCCCCCCCCCCCCCCCCCCCCCCCCCCCCCCCCCCCCCCCCCCTCCCCCCCCCCCCCCCCCCCCCCCCCCCCCCCCCCCCCCCCCCCCCCCCCCCCCCCCCCCCCCCCCCCCCCCCCCCCCCCCCCCCCCCCCCCCCCCCCCCCCCCCCTCCCCCCCCCCCCCCCCCCCCCCCCCCCCCCTCCCCCCCCCCCCCCCCCCCCCCCCCCCCCCCCCCCCCCCCCCCCCCCCCCCCCCCCCCCCCCCCCCCCCCCCCCCCCCCCCCCCCCCCCCCCCCCCCCCCCCCCCCCCCCCCCCCCCCCCCCCCCCCCCCCCCCCCCCCCCCCCCCCTCCCCCCCCCCCCCCCCCCCCCCCCCCCCCCCCCTCCCCCCCCCCCCCCCCCCCCCCCCCCCCCCCCCCCCCCCCCCCCCCCCCCCCCCCCCCCCCCCCCCCCCCCCCCCCCCCCCCCTCCCCCCCCCCCCCCCCCCCCCCCCCCCCCCCCCCCCCCCCCCCCCCCCCCCCCCCCCCCCCCCCCCCCCCCCCCCCTCCCCCCCCCCCCCCCCCCCCCCCCCCCCCCCCCCCCCCCTCCCCCCCCCCCCCCCCCCCCCCCCCCCCCCCCCCCCCCCCCCCCCCCCCCCCCCCCCCCCCCTCCCCCCCCCCCCCCCCCCCCCCCCCCCCCCCCCCCCCCCCCCCCCCCCCCCCCCCCCCCCCCCCCCCCTCCCCCCCCCCCCCCCCCCCCCCCCCCCCCCCCCCCCCCCCCCCCCCCCCCCCCCCCCCCCCCCCCCCCCCCCCCCCCCCCCCCCCCCCCCCCCCCCCCCCCCCCCCCCCCCCCCCCCCCCCCCCCCCCCCCCCCCCCCCCCCCCCTCCCCCCCCCCCCCCCCCCCCCCCCCCCCCCCCCCCCCCCCCTCCCCCCCCCCCCCCCCCCCCCCCTCCCCCCCCCCCCCCCCCCCCCCCCCCCCCCCCCCCCCCCCCCCCCCCCCCCCCCCCCCCCCCCCCCCCCCCCCCCCCCCCCCCCCCCCCCCCCCCCCCCCCCCCCCCCTCCCCCCCCCCCCCCCCCCCCCCCCCCCCCCCCCCCCCCCCCCCCCCCCCCCCCCCCCCCTCCCCCCCCCCCCCCCCCCCCCCCCCCCCCCCCCCCCCTCCCCCCCCCCCCCCCCCCCCCCCCCCCCCCCCCCCCCCCCCCCCCCCCCCCCCCCCCCCCCCCCCCCCCCCCCCCCCCCCCCCCCCCCCCCCCCCCCCCCCCCCCCCCCCCCCCCCCCCCCCCCCCCCCCCCCCCCCCCCCCCCCCCCCCCCCCCCCCCCCCCCCCCCCCCCCCCCCCCCCCCCCCCCCCCCCCCCCCCCCCCCCCCCCCCCCCCCCCCCCCCCCCCCCCCCCCCCCCCCCCCCCCCCCCCCCCCCCCCCCCCCCCCCCCCCCCCCCCCCCCCCCCCCCCCCCCCCCCCCCCCCTCCCCCCCCCCCCCCCCCCCCCCCCCCCCCCCCCCCCCCCCCCCCCCCCCCCCCCCCCCCCCCCCCCCCCCCCCCCCCCCCCCCCCCCCCCCCCCCCCCCCCCCCCCCCCCCCCCCCCCCCCCCCCCCCTCCCCCCCCCCCCCCCCCCCCCCCCCCCCCCCCCCCCCCCCCCCCCCCCCCCCCCCCCCCCCCCCCCCCCCCCCCCCCCCCCCCCCCCCCCCCCCCCCCCCCCCCCCCCCCCCCCCCCCCCCCCCCCCTCCCCCCCCCCCCCCCCCCCCCCCCCCCCCCCCCCCCCCCCCCCCCCCCCTCCCCCCCCCCCCCCCCCCCCCCCCCCCCCCCCCCCCCCCCCCCCCCCCCCCCCCCCCCCCCCCCCCCCCCCCCCCCCCCCCCCCCCCCCCCCCCCCCCCCCCCCCCCCCCCCCCCCCCCCCCCCCCCCCCCCCCCCCCCCCCCCCCCCCCCCCCCCCCCCCCCCCCCCCCCCCCCCCCCCCCCCCCCCCCCCCCCTCCCCCCCCCCCCCCCCCCCTCCCCCCCCCCCCCCCCCCCCCCCCCCCCCCCCCCCCCCCCCCCCCCCCCCCCCCCCCCCCCCCCCCCCCCCCCCCCCCCCCCCCCCCCCCCCCCCCCCCCCCCCCCCCCCCTCCCCCCCCCCCCCCCCCCCCCCCCCCCCCCCCCCCCCCCCCCTCCCCCCCCCCCCCCCCCCCCCCCCCCCCCCCCCCCCCCCCCCCCCCCCCCCCCCCCCCCCCCCCCCCCCCCCCCCCCCCCCCCCCCCCCCCCCCCCCCCCCCCCCCCCCCCCCCCCCCCCCCCCCCCCCCCCCCCCCTCCCCCCCCCCCCCCCCCCCCCCCCCCCCCCCCCCCCCCTCCCCCCCCCCCCCCCCCCCCCCCCCCCCCCCCCCCCCCCCCCCCCCCCCCCCCCCCCCCCCCCCCCCCCCCTCCCCCCCCCCCCCCCCCCCCCCCCCCCCCCCCCCCCCCCCCCCCCCCCCCCCCCCCCCCCCCCCCCCCCCCCCCCCCCCCCCCCCCCCCCCCCCCCCCCCCCCCCCCCCCCCCCCCCCCTCCCCCCCTCCCCCCCCCC